>CAIGQV010019090.1:938896-966143 GCA_903798115.1 Danio jaintianensis
AAATATATATATATATATATATATATATATATATATATATTTCAGTTGAATCAAATTAACTTTTCAAGTCATCTCAACTTACATTAATAAAAAATGACAAAAATATTAAGTTAAACTGTGTATAACTTTAAATAAATAGTTGAAACTTGATTAATGTATCAAAATAAGTTAAAGTAACACAAAAAAAACATTTGTTGTCCTGAACTTTTGTCATTTATTTTTTTCAGTGCTTCTTTCCCTCTTTAAAATAATGAGTTGTATTTTACATTCATATATATATTTTTTAGAAATGTTATAAACTTGTGAATTTACACATTTAAATTGTGAGATTTTAAAATTCATTAAAACAGATATAAACAATTCTTAAAACAAAAAAAAAAAAAAAAGTAGAATTCTGAGTTTATGTCTCTATGTCAATTTTAACCTTTTTCAATGTGCTCTCTCAATTCTACTTTTTTATAAGTTTAAGTTTATAGCTCACAATCCCCTTTCTTGCAAGTTTATATCGTACAAACCTCTTTGAATCGCAAATCGTTCGAGTTTTGGAACTTTGGAACTTCGGCGGACATTCACGCCACGTTAACCAATCAAGTAGGGGTGCTCTAGTAGGGGTGTGATTATGACGTAGCGCCTGTAGTTGTGTCCTTAAGGGAAATCCTCCTGCTGGCACAGGACAACAGGTTGATGAACTCAACTACGCTATGCTATTTTTCAGCCTTCCCAAAGCACATAAAGCACAGCTACTCTCAATAAAATCCATGTCAGCCATTAACAACGAACTGGAGTCACCAGGCACCAGTCTAATTTCACGCGAATAGCACAATCTATTTGCACAAGCCGTGACTGGTGATTACGTTGAAAGCAACTGCAGCTTTTTCACTTGCAATGTTTAGACATTCTCCTAATTCTGACTTTATTTTCAACAGTTTTGAGCTCAATATTTCAAAAAGTTCATATCTTACATTATTTTTTTCTCAGAACTAATATAAACTTTCAATTGTTAGTTAGCATTTCAGGTCTAATGAAAGTCAGAATTGCAAAATGTAAACTTATCTCAATTAGAAAAAGAAATCTGAATTCTTAGTTCATGTTTCACAGCTGTCTTATCTCAGAATTACAACTTTTCTCTCTTGAAATTTATAGAATTTCCAAGTGAGCATGTTGATGTCAAAACAACATCAAAACAAATGTCAAAAATGCTAATCGATTGACTACCTTTACGTCAAAATGACATCAAATTGACATCTAACATTGGTGCCAAAAAAACTTGACGCTAATGTTAGATGACAGTTTGATGTTGTTTTGACAGTGAGGTAGTTTACATGTATTGTACGAATACAAAATCCAGTGTCAATTTATAATTTGTAATTGAAGCTTTCAGATGAAAACAACTTTCCTTTATAATACTTTTGTGTCATTATTTTGGTGGTCAAAAAGTCATCAATATGTGGATGTCAAATAGACATCAAGGACATCAATGTTTTTGATGTCATTTTGACAGCAGAGTTGTCTCAATTCTGATTTTATTTCTTGCAAATCCATAACTTACAGTTCTTCTTTGTTTTGGCGGCGTGGTGGCGCAGTGGGTAGCGATGTCACCTCACAGCAAGAAGGTTGCTGGTTCGAGCTTCTGCTGGGTCAGTTGGTATTTCTGTGTGGAGTTTGCATGTTCTCCCCGTGTTCGCTTGGGTTTCTTCCGGGTGCTCCAGTTTCCCCCACAAGTCCAAAGACATGCGCTATAGGTGAATTGGGTAAGCTAAATTGTCCGTAGTGTATGTGTGTGAATGGGAGTGTATGGGTGTTTCCCAGTGATGGGTTGCAGCTGGAAGGGCATCCGCTGCGTAAAACATATGCTGGATATGTTGGTGGTTCATTCCGCTGTGGCGACCCCTGATTAATAAAGAGACTAAGCCGAAAAGAAAATGAATGAATGAATGAATGAATTCAATTGATTGCAAGATGCAAATGCAAGTTTATAATTCAAAACTGATACATAGTCACAGTTTCAAAGAAAAATGGTGACAACTGCAAAATGTTTATTCTCAATTAAAGTTTATTACATAATATAATGAAATATAAACTCACAAATCTGAAGAAGACGGTCTAAATGGTGGGGTTTATTCTGTGGCAGAAACAAGCTTCCATACATTGTATTAACCTTTAGAGCAACTTAATATATCATATGAATAACTTCTCTTAAGAAGTTGATTTATTAGGCATATTTTAGTGATATTTCACATTTCACACAATGCCTTTTGTAATCTGTGAATCCTCTTTAACTGCTGAATCATCCTGGAATTTCAGTCTTATGCTGAAACCGTGACAGAAGTGATGTGTTTCTGTGTGTGTGTTGAACTCAGAAACACACTCCAGCCCCCCCTCATTCATTGCAATAGCATGACAGGCACAGCCTTTGCATTCAAGTGGTCTTTGTATGGAAGCACCCACCTGTTGCTCTGGTCTGTATGCACTCATTTATTTTAAGCAGTAGAGTGACATTTCCCAAAGTGACTGTTTATGCCACATCCGCTGCACTTTTGCCTTTTACGGTTAATTATATTTCATTCTGAGCAAACACAATGCATAATAGCAAAGAAACCTGCCAATTATCACATCTCAAAGTTATGCTTGTTTTGACAGGTTTTATACAGTTGAATGCTAGATTATTAACCTTCCTGTATCAATTTAATTTGGTTTAGAGCATTTCAGAATTGATAACAGACAGTGATAACAAGGACATTTTCACAGTATTCCCTATTTATTTATTTACTTATTTTTTAAGGTAAATGTGATTATTATAATTATTATTCTTGTTATTATAATTATATAATATTACACTTATTATTATTATTATTGTTGTTGTTGTTGTTGTTATTATTTAGAATTTCCTGTAGAATTTACAGTAACCTACTGGTACAGTTTGCCAGTGATTTACTGTGATTTACTGTAAATCAAACTCACAGCTAAAATGCTGTTTTAATATTTACAGTACCATTTATCTTGCTGTATATGTATTTACAGTACTGTATATCTTAACTGTAAATATATATATACAGTATACATACATATACAGTATATATATACAGTAGTTTTACAGTAGTCTTCTCACATGTAATATATTTCCATACAATAAAATAACTTGTAATTCATTGTTTATTTGTGTATTTATTGTAAAACAGTCCAAATGCAAAATTACTATAAAATAATAAAATTACTCAGTAATTACTAAGTTAATAATAAGCTAAATTACTCAGTAAACAATAAAAATAAGCAACAACAACAGTGTAATCTATTTTTTTAGTGTTCAATAGTTTAAATCGAAATGCAGATCGAACATTTAGTTCTCTTCACAAACTGTTTCGCAAACCAGCTGTAACATTTAAACAAGTTACATATTACATCATTTGAAAGTAATTCAAGAACAAATTCAGTCATAAGAACAATTTTAAAACTTACAAATTCAAAACACAAGAAGACAACTTTCCTAACCAAACTTGCCGATATCGTAATTAAATTAATTATGCATTTAAATTGCACTTTAGGCTGAATACTAATGTCTTGCAAAGTAACTAGTAAAATATTCTGTACTGTCATCGTGGCAAAGACAAATGAAATGAGTTATCAGAAGTTAGTTCTTACAACTATTATGTTGAAAAATGTGTTGAAGAATATCTCTGTTAAACAGCACTTTTATTAAATTAAGATTTCATAGGATGGCTAATAATTTTGTCTTGAAATGCACATTGTGATGTAAGAACTTACAAGTACACGCGTTATTGAGCATATGTGTTTTATTTTGGGGGAAAAACATGTTGGTTTTTAAAAAAAAATGAAAGCTAGTCAAATGAATGTACAGCTTCCTTCAGAATTTAATCTTAATCTTATTTTTATTACACTTTTTATTGTTCTCATGCTCTTTTCATTACTTTCTCATGAAATCTATTGTTTGGCATAGATTCTGAGAGTTGAGGCACACTTCTTGCTGAATGTATTGATGTTAATCAAGAACAGTTTGACAGTTCAACTTGAATGAATATCTTGAATAGCTTTCTGGCAGTATGGTTGGACACAATGTGATGAGTCGACTTATAGTAGGTGAAAAGTGGAATAAGTATCAATGAGTATACAAAAGTATCTTTAAAAAAATGGGAAATTATGACCAAATATGGACTGAGTTAGCATTTTGTTTTTAAATTTCATTATAAAATTTTGAACAGCACGTTCCACTCAGTATTTTTTAGGGTATGGCCCAAATGACAGCAGTGTGTTCCAAATGGGATATATCACTGGATATGCCACCATATTGAAGTGTCGTTCCAAATCAAAGTGTCGTTCCAAATCAAATCAAAGCCCCTTTAGAATGAAGGATTTTGAAGGGTACAACTGATGGACACTTCGGACCCCCACGATCCTTCGCATAGGCAAGTTTACTGGTGTTGCACACTGTGTTCTGTTCAGAAGGGATCATCCCTATGCCCTAATCCCGTTGAAGCTGTCACTACATAGAGTAAACCCTTCAAAAAATTTAGACATTGAGCTCTTCTGAATGGAACGCAGTGTACGCTTCATAACAATACATTAATGCATTCGTAAAATGCAACTTGTAATGCTAAAATCCAAATTGCCATCACTCAAAAAATTATTTTTGCTGCTTGTTCCAACTACTTATTAAAATTATCTGAATCATCCCAATTCTTGAGTTTTTTGGGGACAACTTAATTGTCTATTCAATCCACTTACATTTGCAAAAACAATTAACAAGTTATCATAATCGGTTTGTGTTGGGACAACATAAAGGAATTATGTGGAACCCTGATTTTTTTACAGTGTGGTAAAACCAGATATTATTTGAACATGTTATACGGAATTAAAATAGGTTAGTTTTACGATGTTCTGTGCCAAAATTCAGCATATAGACTCAGTTCATGCTTGAGATGAGACAAAACAAGACTTGTCTCTCAACATGCTAAAACACTACAAAAATATTAACTGCAATAAAAAATAAAATGCTAAAATACTTTTAAATCTTTGTTATATTTGCACATATTTGGTCAATGGTTGGGTTTTTCCAAATCCTTTTTTTTTTTTATAACTTATGGCCATAACAGTTTGAAAACAGTTTGAGCCAATTTAGCTGAAATTTTAAAGAGTAGGTCTAAATGGTGGCAATTTCATGATAGAGAATTAAGAAATGATGCTTCCAGTGACTATACTATTATGCAACAATTATTTTTTACCAACAAATCAAAAGTTTGCACAGTTGGTGGCACTGGAGAGAATGAGTAAGAGACTCTAGATTTGCTATGGCTATTGTTCAAAATGGCCTTTTTACAGTATATGTGCCAAATTTTGCTTTCTACCATAGTGTTTTATGAATAAGAAGAAGAAAATGAAGATAATGCTTGTGATGATGATTTTTAGCCAGTATGGCAAAATGAAAACTATTTTTTCTATCAACATAAAATTCATAACGTTTTGCCAGATGATCTATGCTGAGTTTGGCAAAAAAATCAAATCAATGGTCAAGTAGGTGAAATAGTCAATTTTCTAAGAACATCAAAACAAATGACAGCAGGTTTGGCTGATTACAGCATAATTAGTTTCATTGTTTTTGACATGATCCGATTGTTACAATAGCCAAATTTAATCTAAATCTATTAGCAGTTTTAGTATAGTTTTAGACCACAAGATGGTGCTGGCCTGAAACGTTTTGAGTACCTCATTGGCATGATGGAAAACACACGTTTTGAGGTGACACCCCAATGCAAAATATAGCACTTCACAAACAAAGAAATCTCATTACACACACCAAGCTTGTCATAACACACACACAAACCAATTTTGATCTGAATATGCCAAAGCTTTGTGAAGATGATGCCTTAAATCCAATTTGACAAGCTCTTCATCAAATTAGTTTGCATACTGTTTGAGAAGGATAATCTATTTATGTTTATTTATTTATTTATTGATTCATTTTCCTTCGTCTTAGTCCCTTTATTCATCAGGGGTCGCCACAGCGGAATGAACCAACTTATCTAGCATATGTTTTACACTGCGGATACCTTTCCAGCTGCAACCCAGTACTGGGAAACATCCATACACACTCATTCACACACATACACTATGGACAATTTAGTTTATTCAGTTCACCTATAACGTACCTGGAGTAATACGCGAACACATGGAGAACATGCAAACTTCACACAGAAATGCCAACTGGCCCAGCCACTCAAACCACCGACCTTCTTGCTGTGAGGCAACAGTCCTAACCACTGAGCCACCATGTCGCCCCTTATTTTTATTTATTGACTTATTTATTTATTTTGCATCATCTGCAGATTATCTGTTTTTCAGATGATCAGACCAACAGTATAAGAGAAGTAAAAAAACAAACATATAATTGCAAACTGCAAGGAAACAAGTATTTGATTTTATCATACATTTTGGACAGATGGTGGCACTAGAGGGATTGAGTTACAGACTCCAACTTTCCTGAGATTGATGTTCAGACTGTTTTCTACACTGTAAAAAAAAGTTATGTAAAGTTTAACTTAGTTTAATCAGTTTGATTGATGCAAGCTGAGATAACTAGAAAGGTTGATTCAAAAAAAAAAAAGATTTTTTTTTTTACAGTGGATCTGTGAGCCAAATTTCATAACTTTAATAGACATAGAAATATACAATGTTAGTTCATATTTGTTCAGTTTTATTAAATAATACAGTAACACTTTACAATATAGGACAAAGAGTTAATGTTAGTTAATATATTTACTAACATGAACAACAAAAAAATGCTTGTGCAAAATTCATTTATCATAGTCCAACATTTACTAATGCATTATTAAAACCCAACACTGTGTTTGTTAACATTAGTTAATCCACTGACCCAACATGAACAATGAACAAATGTCTATTAATTTACTAATAGTAACAAAGATGAATAAATACTGTAATAAATGCATTGTTTTTCATGTTAGTAAATATATTAAGTAACATTAACTAAGTGCCACATATTGTAAAATGTTATCAATAATACTACCAGACATAGCTTTTGAATAGTAGAAAGAATGTACTGTACTGTTAAGGGTTGAAATGAGGTCCATTGTAAAATGGCAGTGTTAACATTATACGGAGACTGAAGACAGCTGCGATTCCTCAGATGTTCTGTTCGTAACCCTAACAGCGTCACCCAGACTTTTGGCAGACTTTGAGATATTGCAGACAGTGATCACCCAACACGCATTCAGCATTACAACGTGAGTGAAGCACACAATATTTATAGTGCAATCTGACTACAAACCTCCTGCCAAAAGGAAAACTCCATAGGCCCATCTACTGTATATGTAGCTGTAAATCACTGAAAGACTGAATACATATGAGAAACACTCCTAAACAATGCCTGACTTTTCATCTGTTAGCTTACACTGCCATCTCTTGTAGAGTTAGAGAAAAGCATCACGCCGTGAGCCAGGAATTTCAATAATGGCAGTTCCTGTTTAGCAAGCTTGGAGATTTTAAAAGGAATCTCGCTCTGAAATGTGAACTGACATGAACTAGTCTTGGTTGCACAACTGTTCTGACTTTGTACATTTTCAGCGGCTGTATGTGTGCTAATTTAACTTACACTTTAACTTAAATTTAAAAGCAAAAGAAAAATCATTTTGTCTACTTGAAAAGATGATTTTAAAACATGTGAATTGCAAATCTGTGTGCGATGTTTTTGAAATGGTGTGAATCCGTCTATAGACAAAGGTTGAAGGTCAAAGTACATTTCTGTTTTGTCACCCTTTCTGAATATTGCGTGGATATGGGTGTGTCTCTTTGTATTATATATCAAATCCCAGCACAGTTATGCTCCACACACACTTGTAAAGAGAAGGTTATGTTACAGCTTGTACAAATATCAAACCAGGCTCATTCTGAAAACGTAGCCCTATATACATTTCTGGAGAGCACCAAATACGTCCCAGGAGGTACGTTTTTTTTGCAGTTTGTGTTTTTGCAAATCCACTAGAGGCCGCTGTCGACTTACTGACTGACCAATCGACTGACCCACCCTCCTCCTTCCCTAAACCCAACCAATAGTGTTTTCAAAAGCACCGACTGACCCGCCCTCCCACTTCCCTAAACCCAACCAACAGTGTTTTGAAAAGCAATCCAGAAAAAGAAAAGCCCCCTAATTTTTACCACGTTTTCAGGTTTTACCACATTCTCACCTTGTTATTTACTTGTTTATTTTATTTTTTGGCTTTTGTCTCACCTGCTTTCTGGAACCATTCTTCGCCGGACTTGAACCCCGTCGTCACAGTCAACTCCTCTCTGCGTCTCAAGTCTGCTGACGTACACTGCAAGCTACTGGACAAACTGGTAAAAGCGGGAAAGCCGTCCATACGGAGGTAAACGCTCAGTTGCTAGCGCAAAAAGGAACAGCGTCATACCGCCCCGTAGCGTTCGTTTTAAAGACAAAATGCAGCCATACGTACTTCTGGCTACATAATTCACGATCTCCAGAAATGTATATAGGACTACGTTCAGAATGAGCCTATGCTGACAAATATAGTCAAAATGAAACATAAGATCGTGATTTCTTTAAAAATCTGATGAATCTGGAATGCAATATGGCAGGCTGTATAATATCTTGCTTTGAAATATGAAAGATCATTTTAGAGAGCATATCAAACATAGAGAGTGGAGATCAGAATTGCCTTTCCTTTTTTTAAGAAATAATGTAATATTTACTGTTCAAAAATGAGTTTTGGCTAAACCATGCTAGCAGAACAGTGCTTTACAAAATATTTAATTTTCAATGGCACTTCAATGAAAACCATTATTTCATGGAAAACACAGTGAACAAAATTAGCGAGCTTGATACAAGATTACAGCTAAACTTTCGGAAGGTTACAGCAGTCAAAATTAGTAGTCCAATACAAGAGTACAGGACAGTGCTTTGATTTCAACGACATCACTGGTCTCTCAACGACATCACCAGTCTCTCACAGACATCACTAGTCTCTCACAAGGCATCACTAGTCTCTTAACAACATCACCAGTCTCTCACAGACATCACTAGTCTCTCACAAGGCATCACTAGTCTCTCAACGACATCACCAGTTTCTCATAGACATCATTAGTTCCTCACAGTACATAAGTCTCTAAAAGTTCTCTGCTGTGATCTTCATTCTCTTCTTCAGTCTACTCCACAGTTCACTGACTATAGTTTCTCATTCATGACTTTATCACCAAGGGCATTCCAGAGATTTTTAATCAGTTTTAGGTCAAGACTCTGGGCTGCCATTTCATTTTTTCAGTGTTTTCAGCTTCAAAAGTAAATTGTTTCGCTGTGTAATGGAGTCATTGACCTGCATGAAAATGCCTGGCAGTTTGAATGATCAACCGGTTTTCTGTCCACACAACAAAGGTTAGTCTGGTGTTTTGATTATTTCTGCTGATGAAGGTTTGGCCACTGTGGACTTTCAGTACAAATTCTCTAAACTTTGAATCATTGTTTGTTGAGATACAGATCTTTACTCTATTTAGAGCTGAATAAACTGATCAGTAATGCCATTTGCATTGTTTAAACGACTGACCATAGACAT
Organism: Danio jaintianensis; assembly: GCA_903798115.1. Taxonomy (NCBI): domain Eukaryota; kingdom Metazoa; phylum Chordata; class Actinopteri; order Cypriniformes; family Danionidae; genus Danio; species Danio jaintianensis. The sequence goes on from CAIGQV010019090.1 coordinate 948,493, forward strand.
TCTCCACAATATTCTGTAACTGTTGAACTGTAAAAAGTTTGGCTGTCAGTAAAACAGTGTTTGTCAGATAATTAAGGAATACCACCAGTTGCAGATGAACAGCAATAACTGGGAAGATCTGACAATGTTCTCTAATTTTAATCAGTGTTCATTTTCAACTATGTCATTTTATTTATGTATGTATGTTCAGGCTTCAGAATATATCTCAGATGCAAAAACCACAATTGCCATCTGAAATATTTTCTTCTAAAATGAGCATTTTTCTCTGGCTCCAGTGCATATGATCAGTAAATGTATGTGTATTGCGATGAGTACCTTCTTTTCATTGACTTTAAAGTTAAACAACTAAACATAAACATAAGAGGCTAAAATAAATGTTAATTTTAGAAGAAAAGCACTTTGAGGTTTTTGCATCTGAACTCTTCATATGTAATTCATGAAATATGCTTAACAATTGCAACTGAAGATTATTTCAAATAGGAATAGCTTTGACCTTGAAATTTTGATTATTTTCTCATTTTGATCACTGTAGATTGATATATGCATTTGTTGTTATATAAGTAGCTAATATAGAACAGCTTGATTTAGTCATCAAATAAAAAGAGCACGCATTTCATTTTCAAAGAGCGTGAGCGTATACATTTCAATAGACACCAAATCCAGCAACATTGACATTTTAAATCAAATACTTAAATCATACCTAAAAACATTCTTGAAATCTACTATTATCTAATACAGCCTAGTGTGTCACATATGAAGCAAAACTTCCTGTTCCGCCAACAAATTCAAACTCAGAAACCCCTACCCATGGGTGTGTTCATGCTTTCATGACATTAGGCTTTCCCAGAAGGCACTTAGCAGAGGTGAGTTGGCTCAGGTTACGGCAAACATTGTCACAATCACAAGAAAAAACACCTGACAAGATCTACAGCTCTTCATTCTGTTCCGAACTCCTCTTATCTGTCCCGACCCTGCTATAAACGCGGCTGGAGAAGAGATATGTGACCCCTTCCTCTTAAAGTCCACTGGATCTAAGCAGACATTGGATCTAAAGACATTGGATCTAAGCAGACAGCAGGTGAGTAAAGTGTTTATGTGTTACTACGGTATTATGTTTAAGATTTAGATTTATGGTGCTAGCCGTTGACTTCATTCATTGACGTACATGTACATGTGCTGTATTTTGAGATTAGCAGGTAACTAAGGAAGTATGAGATTCAAACGTAAACATGTTTGCATAAGTTCTCCAAAATAAGTTCTGAATTTGATCACACACATACTGTGGCTTTAGATTTTAGCATGATTTGATTTAAGAATAAAAAAAAAACAATCGATTTTAGACACAATTTTTGAGTCCAATTTTAGATGTCAAGTTGACGTTGTTTTGACATCAGGGTAGTTTACATGCATTGTAGGGAGACAAAATTAAGTGTAAAATTGTCATTTGAAATCGCAGCTTTCACGTAAATACATATTTTCTTATAATATGTTTGTGTCCTTATTTTGGTGGTCAAAAGGTCATCAATGTGTGGATGTCAAATAGATGTCAAGGTTTTGACATCAAATCGATTCTCATTTTTTACGTGTTTTTTGATGTCGTTTTAGCATCAAGGCACCCGCTGGGTCAGTCACGCCATTGTTTGTTTGATTCTATTAGTCCAGTACCTGTTGACAGCCATATTTGCATACAGATGCAGATCTTTTGACAGTCAAAACCCTTTCAAATCTGTGTTTGCCGCGGACCTGGATTTGTATCTGTGGCTTTTTTTTTTTAAGAGCAAGCACTGACTTGAACGACCACACCACTCCCTCTAATGCTCAAATTCACAGAACGCTTCAGGATTGACTGAGCAAAGTGAAAGTACAACTCAAACAATCCTAAACACACAAGACCGGCAGGCTTTTCTTTTTTTCCAGTGGCTTCAGGCTTTAGTGTTTAAAGAATGAAGGGACTTTTGAAAGGGCCTGTTTGCTAATGACACATTAGCATGGAGCATTTTCAGCTGTCTTCACTCAAATACCACAGTCATTAATGCTGACAGAAACGTGTTTGGGCACAGTTGGAACTCTTCTGTGTTAATATTAGGCAGTCTTGAATTTTTTGATGGCTGCAGAAAAATGAATAGTATTCAACTGATATGATCACTAGAGGCAGTAAAACTCCTTTTTTGTTGTTGCTTTTCATGCAAATATGAAATGCAGATGATCAATAAATAAAGTGTTAATTTTGCATTGTTTTTTGTATTATATCAAAACACGTTTTATCAAAGTGCATGATTGCTAAACAAATACGTTTTAATGTTTCCATCACATAACCTCTGTTAAACTGTAAACAGTCAGTGAAGTGTTTCAAGTAACACAGTATGATGAGCTGGAGTTATTATTCACATTAAAATGAACGGTAACACTTTATAATAACTGCACACTACGAATCATTTAAGCATTAGCAAATAGTTAATCTATCATTTGTTAAGCATTAACTCTACATTAATAGACATTAGTATAACTTCTACAAATGCTGTATTCTTGACTTATAAGCATATGTATAATGTGCATAACGATTGTATTTGAATCCTTTGTTAATGATACATTTTTCTTTACTAAACTAAGTATTGCATTATTTACAAACCAGTTATTTGAGAGTAGTTGTTGGTTTTTAAGATCATCAAGTAAATTATTAATGAACAGTTCGAATTAAAATGCTTATTTTTCATGCATATAGTACTTTGTATGTTAATAAATGCTTTATTAATACAACTTCATGCAGTTTTGTGACCTAATCTAAAGTGAGGACTGTTTATGCTTCATTTTTCCCTAATAAATCACAATTAAAAGATCAGTATCAAATGGAAAATAAATCTTTGCAATTGTATATAATAAATGAAATTACTGTACAGTGTAAACATCGTTGAATAACATTGAAATATTTGATCATATTGTTATATCATTAAAGTATTATATTGTTGTTTCCTCACATTTCATGTTGTATTTTGACAGTCCTGTTATTCAGCAATTTTAATCATACGATGGTTTCTGATTCTAAATAGTTTTATTCAATTTGCCATTAAAGGGCACCTAGTTTACCCCTTTTTCCAGATTTAATATAAGTCTTTTGTGTCTCCAGAATGTGTCTGTAAAGATTCAGCTCAAAACACCCATCAGATTATTTATTATACCTTTCAGAATTTTGTAATTTTTAGCTCTTAGCATCTTGTAGCTGTTTTTGTGGACTGTGCCTTTAATGCTAGTCCTCCCCGCCCACCGTTTCCACATGCCTGTCAGTGTGCCTCAGTCTCCGCCCTAGGCTGCCTCAAATCACAGACAGACATTAAGGAAGCAGATCTCATGTAACGTTTGTGAGAAATATTACAGTAAGAACTTTCCCAATGATTATTTGATGTATTTGTTGTGGAGTTACAACGATGAGTCACACACACAATGTCCTTACAAAGTTCACGCGCACACACAGACACAGACAGCGCGTGCGTTTAGCTTTGCGCTGTTTTTGCATGGCAAATCTGATAGGATACACATTAATTTCCACTGCTGTATGGATATCCGTTATGTTAATGTACAAAATAAACCTGATTTAACGTCCACAACCCGGGATTGAAGCGTCTTCTTTTATAATTGTAGTGACAGGTGGCTGTGGTGATAAAGTAAAGCTGAAGTAAATCGCTGTAATTCATTACAAACATGCACTGTTTTAAAAACGTGTTAAACTTGTAAAACTCAAGTCTTGATCACATTTGATGATGATTGATGATCCCCTAGCGAACTGAACAGATCTTTTATTTTTATTGTTGATATGATTATACGCATTACTACGGAGAGATGTTAATACGCAGCTGTCAATCAATTCGGTGGGCGGGGAAACCGCACTTTTACGTCCATAGATATATACACTAGATATCGCATACGGACCCTGAGCATGCGTCAATAGTGCCGCCACATTTGTACAGTGCTCCCAGGACAAATGTCATTCAACCGCACTAGTTAAGAAAGTGTGCCTATGTGAAGATGCTGGACTTTAGCGCTGCTTACGGGTGTAGTAACGAGCAAACAAAGAAAACAAAGCACAAAGGCAGAACATTTCATAGGTAAGATTTCGTTTTTTACGTTTTTTGTATGTTACAAACGTTTGTGCTCAACAAGTAACGTTATTGATGATAATACAGTCTCTTACTGCACTGATCATAAGGCAAAGTAACATCAACTTGCACTGAATTCTAGGCTTATGCTAGTTTTGTTGAATAAAATCAGCAAACAATGAAAAAGAAATATGACAACAAGACGCTGCGGTGCTAGAAACTTGTATTATTGTCGGCTAAGTGAACGAGTTGTTCATAACAGGGATTCATTCACAAACAAATTGCTCCCTCCGTTAGAATGAAAAGTGAAAGCAGGAGAGGGGGTGTGTTTCAGGACACGGATTAGATCAAATTTAACAGGGAGGGAGGATAATACATGTCCATGCACACAAACACACTCTTTATCGGCAATGCATGTGCGGTCACTTATCCATCGACGTAGAAAAGTGATGTAAAATTAGAATTTTCGTAATTTAAAAAAATATTTGCGTACTGACCACCGGGGAAAACTCCCGATCATAGATATATGTATATATGTGTATATCTCTGGCTCTTGATGGCCACAGTCCTCCACTGCACCTTGGTCCCGCATTCATTTCAAAGGAGCGCTACCCTGTACTAAAATGGCGGCTCTATTGACGCATTCCTTCCAATAGACAACAACAGGGTAGGCGACATCTAATGTAAATATCTATGTCCTACGTCAAGTTGCAGTCAGCCTCAAAATGGGAGGGATTTGGATGCTATTTTAACGTCAGGAAATAAACAAAAAAAAAGAGACTTATTGTCTTTATATCACCCCAATATGACTGTGGACACACTATACATACACACATCCAAACAGCTTAAAAAAGATGATTTTCATCATAGGTGCCCTTTAAAGCAAAAAATCTGTTGCACAAAACAAAGATTAGTGATCTCTACAGTAAGAAATATTTTTACTTTGCGTGAATGTCATTTTTTTGTCATTTTTCACAATAAATATTTTTGATTTAAATAAAAATGTTAAAGTTTGAGCCAAAGTTAAATTACACTAAACATTTTAGCTGTAACAAACTACAGTAATTTCTTTAAGTTGTTTCAAAGTCTATCTAATTTCAATGTCAACGCTAACATTGCTATATGGTTCTTATTTGGTTCCTCTTTTTTCGTTCTGTTACCAAAAATTAACATTCTTGCTATAAAAACTTGCTTTTTATTTAGTGACATGCACTGGAGTGGTGCAATTTTGCTGTTATTTTGTATACATGAACATGCTTTTTTATGACATTGAAACCCATATCTGCAATAGAGAAATAAGGATACATGCTTCAGTGAAGAAAAACACCTCTGCTCGATTAAATGCATCTCTTTTGAATGTATCATTTGAAAAGTGAAATGTACCAGGGCAACATTGAATAGCCACATATTTCCAGTGATCCTGGATTGATACTGTCAGTTATTAAATGCTGTGCATGTGCAAATGTATAAGGAATATACTTTCTCTGCAGATCATCGGGTTGGTTTGTTGAAATGAATGCAGGCCAGTCAAACTCTGTTGTTCAAATTGGTGCTGGAAAAGTTTGCTCCAGGTCAGTAGTAGTTTATATTGTATTGTATTGTATTGTATTGTATTGTATTGTATGTTGTATTTATACATACATATACACTAATTGTAGTTTAATGGAGTGAAAAGGATAGCCTATATGCTATTAATGACATAGCAGACTATTTTACTCTAAACATTAGCCTAACCTCTCAGATGACATTGAAAATCTGACAATCAAAAACTGAAACGATTTTATTTATCTAATTTTCTAATATGTCTGTCCTTTCTTGCTTAACTCACTTCTCTTACTGGATTCAAAGGGCTGAATTTTTTTCTTTACTGAACACCTACAACTGCTTTCTTAAAGACAATACACACCTGCAGCTCACTGTTCATGAGGTAAAATATAACTTTTATGTCTTTATGGATAATTATATATTTTAATGAATTATTATGCAGTCATTGCATGAATCAATGTGATATAAAAATTAGACAATTGTGGCAGTGTGTGATTTTGCATGCATATGTGTGGACTTTGAGCCCTCCAGTACTTTTGCCAAAAAAAGTATTATTCTGCCCTCTGGTGGAAATGAATGGTATTTCAGACCAGTAGAATTTATGTTTTATCTTCTCCAGAATGCAGGAAAGGTGACTTTGGAAGGCATCCTGGTCATTTCTTGGGGTGTAAAGAGACCCATTCGGTTACAAATACAAGATGAGAAACAGATATTTCAAAATGAGTCTTCAGTCAAATCACCAGACCCCATCAGTCCACTTGGAAACAAAAGGTTAGTAGTGTTATTTATTTTAGTTTTTTTTTTTTCATTATCTCCAATTCTGTGTTATTAGAAAGTCTTGTCGTCGATCCCAGTTGTAAGAGCAACAAATAATAACTTGACTTCTAGTTGATCATTTGGAAAAGTGGCAGAAGGTAGATTTTTTCGATGAATCATGTGTTGAACTGCACCTCAATCATCACAAATACTGCAGAAGACATATTGGAACCCGCATGGACCCAAGATTCTCACAGAAATCAGTCAAGTTTGGAGAAGGAAAAATCATGGTTTGGGGTTACATTCAGTATGGGGGCGTGCAAGAGATCTGCAGAGTAGATGGCAACACCAACAGCCTGAGGTATCAAGACATTTGTGCTGCCCATTACATTACAAACCACAGGAGAGGGCTAATTCTTCTGCAGGATAGCGCTTCTTCTCATACTTCAGCCTCCACATCAAAGTTCCTGAAAGCAAAGAAGGTCAAGGTGCTCCAGGATTGGCCAATCCAGTCACCAGACATGAACATTATTGAGCATGTCTGGGGTAAGATGAAGGAAGAGGGGTTGAAGATGAATCCAAAGAATCCTGATGAACTCTGGGAGTCCTGCAAGAACGCTTTCTTTGCCATTCCAGATGACTTTATTAATACGTTATTTGAGTCATTTCAGAGATGTATGCATGCAGTCGTCCAAGCTCATGGGAGTCATACACAATATTAATTCTTTTTCCACTGCACCATGACTTTTTATTCTATACTGTGCATTATTTCTGTTAAGTGACAAGACTTTGGTCTAAGCAAAGTCAGACCTTGCTGTCCTAATTAAATAATTAAAAATCAAGGCATGATCATATTTTATTTTGGTAAAATAAGCGTAATCTAGAGGCCTTTGCCTTTCATTTAAGCCACTTCTGATACCAAATGATCAACTAGAAGTCAAGTTATTATTTGTTGTTCTTAAAACTTAAATAGGCGACAAGACTTTTGTCAGGTAGTGTAGATAGATACATAACTAACTGGGTTTTGTTGAAAATTCTGTCTTATGGTTTCTAATTCAATTATGTGTTTTGGGATTTGATCAACTGTGCCGTTAGGGGTATGACACGATGGGGAGAATTTGACAACCTTCACAATATTGCTGAACTGGAGGAAGCTGGAACACATGAAAATCCTAATGAAGGTTCAGTTTTTTTTTACTTACAATTGGTGTCAGTATTTGATGATACAGTGGCATTAGGATTATAACAATTCATTTTAGGTATTTCATGACTAAATTTGACCAGCCTGGTGGCCAATCTTCACTGATTGCACATTTCATCAGTAAGAGCAGAGTGTGAAGGTTTAATTAGCATAACACAGTTTTGCTTAAAATATTGCAATGCACACAGCAATATTGGTGACATATCAGAGTTCAAAAGAGGACACATTGTTGTTGTGCAGCTCGCTTGCCCATCTGTGACAGCAAAACAAACTTTACAAACTAAGACAGGCCAAACTAAATTAATACCCGTGACTCATGATGATTCCTTGAGGAGTTATTGTTTATAAAGGGAAACGATCAGTCTGTGAACATTATTTACTTGCATTATTACCTAAAATCCACAGTCTGCATTTATAAGCCTGGAGTTATGGGTATATGGGCAAAATGGAGAATATTTTTTGGCATTTGTTGTGATAATATTAATGACAATATAATTCATAAGTTTCCACTGAAGGACACAAAATGTCAAAGTTTCTTTAGAGAAAAATATTAATTTTCAGTAATTCAACCCTGCTCCTGAATGCCCATTCTCCAGCACAGCTCAACAACAATCAAACTAAATCACACTAAAGCAGCTAGTCAAGAATTTCAGGATCATATAAAATAGATGTGCCAAATATAAAATAGATGTGCCAAATCAGGTTGGAAATTGCAGGAAATTTTGCAGAAAAGTTGAGAGAGTTGAAGTCCTCTAAAATAGTGTGAGCAGCACATATTGTAATATTACTTACAGTATGTCTCATTCAAACTGGACGCAAGAGGGCGCCCTCGTCCATAATCTTCACATATAGATTATTGAAGAAAGATATCAGATGCTACTTAGCAAAGAGGATAAATATGATAGTAACAGATAATTGAATCAAATATAAACATAATAAACAAAACATTGTGACAATATATGGATTATTTCTGTTCTTCAAGCCATCCTGGGTATTGTATAGGATAAATTATATTTGTAATGCAATCTAATTGACCTAGTCTTTATCACTGTATTCTTCCTCATTCTGTGATGTGAAACAACGTCTGGTCACAAAAATGAGTGATTTCCAACACTCGACTGATGTCATGAAGTTTATAAAGTATATATGTAAGTGAATCTGTTAAACTGGCTCATAAACACAAAAAAATTTATTTCACACGTGCTATTAAAATAATTCATTGCGCATGCTGATTGTAGATTTTATTGTTATTATTACTATTATACGTCTATTTTTATATATTGTGGGCAAATGATTCAATATTTGCCATCCCGAATGGATATTCATTTTGTTTTCCCTGTATATATTTTTTGACTCTCAAAGTGCTGGTAGCACTGACTTGGATTTTATGAATCACCAGTTTCACAGTTTTTTTATAAGTCTACTGAATTAATATAAACTAACATTCTGGATGGCCTGAGGATGAGCAAACTAACATATTTTCATTTTTGGGTGAACTATACCTGAAAAAAACATTATTACTAGTTTACTACTACGTTTAGTAGTTTTCCTGCATTAAAAATGTTCTTCATTAACAGAATCCACACTCTCTTCTAGACTACATCGTATACGAGACCAAGACTTTAAGGCCGTCGCGAGCTGTGCAGATCAATGAAGATAGTTCATATCTGACTCGTACTATGAGCGACGCCTCGCTGGTGAAAATGAGGGTAAAAAGTAAGAAGATGATTGAAAGTCAGAAGAACAGAAACCATCGCTTCTCCATCAATGGACACTTCTACAACTATAAGGTCTGTGGTTTAACTGCAATGATCCAAACATCAAGCTCGAAGCTGAAAAGTGAAAGTGAAAGTCGTGATGTGGCCAAGTATGGTGACCCATACTCAGAATTTGTGCTCTGCATCCAAGTGCACACAAGCTCACACACACACCGTGAAAACACACACCCGAAACAGTGGGCAGCCATTTCTGTGGCACACGGGGAGCAGTTGGGTGATCGGTGCCGTGCTCAAGAGACTCACCTTAGCCATGGTATTGAATGTGGTGAGAGTGCTGGTTATTCACTCCCACCACTGACAATCCCTGCTGGAGCTGGGACTTGAACCTGTGACCTTCCGATCACATGTCCAACTCTCTCAGATCTTTTTTTTTTTTTTTTTTATTAGCACCAAAATACTGAATTCACCTATGATAAAAAATATCTAAACTGAACAAACTGTATTAAAGTAAAAATAAAAAAAATTAATTAAAACAAATAATAATAATAATAAAAATTCTCTAACCCCTATGAATTGCTTTCTTCTGTAGAATTAAAAAGAAAAAAGTTTCAATTCTGAACACACTATTTGTCACTATTTCCAGGGCTTTACCAGAAGTTATTGTTTAGTGTTTTTATAATTCTCTGAGTCATTTTGTTTATGCAGACATCTGTTTTCACACCATCATTTGGAGCAACCACAAATGTGCACATTAACAGCAGGATGACGACACAAGAGGTCATTACACAACTGCTACACAAATTTAAAGTAGGTACAATTATTGTTACTGAAGGTTCGATACATAAGAACCACAAGATTTATGGTTCCATTTTTGTTTTTCTTTATGCAGATAGAAAACAATCCAAATGAATTTTCCCTCTACTGCATTCATCAAACCGGAGGTATGTAGAACCCTCATTTTATTCCAAATCATACAGAAGTTGAAAACAGCTTAATCATTCACACAATTATTTTTAAGACCAAACCAGAAAATATACAAAACAATATATGTATATGCTTTTAAAGTGTATATTTTGTGACTAAACTTACCAAATATACAAAACAATGCTGTGTTCTTGGCTAAATCCACTACTTTTATGTGCATACATGTGATGGTATTTTTATCAGTTGAGAACTGATTTTAAATATTTAAATTCCTCCATCAAACAGAAACATAAATATACTACAAAGAGGCACATTAAAGACCCATTCATACATTTTCTTTTTGGCTTAGTCCCTTTATTCTGCCACAGCGGAATGAACCGGCAACTTATCCAGCATATGTTTTACGCAGCGGATGCCCTTCCAGCTGCAACCCATCACTGGGTTGCACTCATACACACTCATTCACGCTCATACACTACGGCCAATTTAGCTTACCCAATTCACCTGTACCGCTTGTCTTTGGACTTGTGGGGGAAACCGGAGCACTCGGAGGAATGGAGGAAAACTCCACCCAGAAATGCCAACTGACCCAGCCGAGGCTCGAACCAGCGACCTTTTTGCTGTGAGGCGATCGTGCTACCCACTGCGCCACTGTGACGCCCCACATTAAAGAGTCCTGAATTAAATTATAATCTGTAACATTGTTAATATGAGGAGGGAAAGAAAAAAAAACTTTTAGGCTTCAGCATTCTGTCCTTTTATGCTTGTATTTTGTGATATTATATCATGTATTTGGTGTGTTTAGATGTTTCTGGTCTGTGTTACATCCATATTTCAGTTCAACTGCACCACAGTTTGTTTGAAAGCATACAGAGACTCATCTTTTTTAATAGTCTCAGTCTAGTTGTTTGGTGCACACCAAGGTTCAGATGGCAGTGTTCACACTCATTCAGATGAACCACACTAACATTGTTATCGTTTAAAGGGGTCAAGGATTGGGAAACCGAAATTCATGTAATCTTTTGATATATTAGAGGTCACAAAATAGTTATAGATGTACTATTAAAAGAAACATCTGATCAAAACTCATCTGAAATGTTACTTGTCTGTAAAAACTGCTTATATTTAACGCTGCCATAGAGTGCAATATCAATATGGGTTCAATATGTTAAAATACCTATAAAGAAGGTATGTGGGAATATTCCAGAAACATTTATATGTGCTCATTTATAACCACAGGTATTACCCCTAAAATAAAAATATCCTTTTTTACCATATCTTGGACATCAAATGGTTTATATCTTACCTTAAAGGGAGAGTTACTATGTCAGTATAGGTGACCGAACGTCAAGGTGGTCACCTGTGGAGTTCCACAAGGTTCAATTCTGGCACCTCTCCTGTTCAACCTGTATATGCTCCGACTGAGCCAAATAATGAGAAAGAACTAAATGTCTTACCACAGCTATGCCGATGGCACTCAGTTCTACTTAGCCCTATTTCCTAATGACTACAACCCCACTGACACTTTGCATTGATATATCAATGCATTGATGAAAATGACATTTGGATGTTCCAAAACTTTCTTCAGTTAAACAAACACAAAACTGAAGTAATTGCATTGAACGTCAGAATCAGTGTTTTGTTCTGATTGGCCTGTTTTCTACTGGGATTTTACACTCACAAGATTGACATAAGAATGAGGAAACAATGGTGTTTGAGGCTCATGGTATGGCATTTATATATTGAACTCTTATTATTCAGCTATGCCTAGGTATATCCAGTTTTCATTGAAGCTATACTCCATAGCTATTTAGCCTTGCTAAAGTGATAGTTTACCCAAATATGATCATTTCCTCACCCTTTTCTTGCACTCAAGTTGTTCCAAGATACAAACACAAGATATTCTGAAGCATTTTGGAAACCAGCAGGCAATGACATTCATAGTAGGGACAAGAAATACTATGAATACTTTTTTTTCTACTTTCTCCATTATATCTTTATATGTATTCAAACAGAAGAAAGAAACTCAAAATTTGGAACAAATCACAACAGTTTACAATTGGCTATTGTAAACTGTACTCCTATTCAAACATGAGTGGCGTCAAAAACTGGACAGGAGATAGTCAATTACTTCTAAATGATGATGTTTGTTGTTGATGCAAAAATCTTGATAACATATGATTCCTGCAAAGACCAGTCAAGTCTCTGCATTGATCTGTCGGGTAGACTGAACACAACCCCCACCCACCCTGCCAATGACCTTGAACCTGCACCTTTTCCATGACAGATACTCATTGTGTCTCATTGACAATCAAGACGTTTATGAGGAGAACTGGTCACCCTGGCTGAGTTGGTTTCTCCCAAAGTTTGTTCAAAACTCCCAAGTTTTGGTTCCTTGCCACTGTCACCTCTGGTTTGCTTGGTTGGGGCTGGTGGAGCAGTGCTTAGGTGGAGTTGCTCTTCAGTGGATCAGCCTTCAGCCATTAAATTTGCATTACACTGACCTAAACTGAACTGAACTTTGCCATTTATTTGGCTTGCTGGAATGTTCCAAATTTTGAAATATTGTTATGGCATTTTATTCTCTTTTCTTCATCTATGTTAAGCTTTGGCACAATCTACATTGTAAAAAGCACTATAGAAATAAAGATTAATTGAAAAAAAATTGAATTATAAGTGACCCCTTTCCCAGTACTGGGTTGTGGCTAGAAGGGCATCGGCTGCGTAAAGACATATGCTGGAATAGTTGGTGGTTAATTCCGCTGTGGCAATTCCTGATAATTAAGGGACTAAGCCTAGGGCAAACGAATGAATGAAAGTGTATGACCCTTTAATGGAACCAAAAGCTGTGAATACCAAGTGTATCAGGACTAAATGTACAAGTCAGGTGTACCGAATTACAAATGTGAACACACCCAAAGTTTTCAGTCACATTTCTGATCATTATATCCTTCTTTTATAGAGAAGCGAAGGTTGAGCAGTTCAGACCTGACCTTGTGGGAGCGTGTTCTTCAAGGACCATCAAACATCATTATGAAGATGTTCCTCATGGATGCAGACGAAGAGGAAATTAGTCTTGATGTAAGTCTAGCACTTCAGGCATTACAGAAAGTGCTTTCTATTCAAATAAGCAAAACTAATGGGCCATTTGCATTGATTTAACAGGTAGCTCAGTACCTCAATTTAGAAATGACCATTTTAAAGGTTATCCTGCAGAAACTGGAAGAGCAAGAGAATCTGGAGATACAAAGGATAAAAGCAAAGTAAGTCTAGGGGTGTGTGTGATACTTATTGTTTTTTGCAACTTTCACTTTCATTCACTTTTAAACAAAAATAAGCATCTTGAAAGTGTGGTGAAGCATATTAGAATAAGATAGAGTGACCCAATAAGTCAAGTTATTACTGCAATTTTTTTTTTTTTTTAAGATTTTAAAGATTGTAAGACATGATATAACAGTAATATTACACAAGCAAATCCAACATTGATTTCATACAAAAGTTCAGCTAACATGAAATTAATACGGAGTAGCATTTTTGCTAACAAAAAGTTCCAACAAAGCCAGAGCAAAACATTTGTGTCTCAGAGCAAACCTGCAGCAATTCCTTCATGAATGAATCAGTTTTAGAACAAAATCAAATCAGTGATTCATCTGAGATCTGTTCACTTGCTTTGTAACTAAATGATTCTGTTGTTTTGAACAAATCATTTGAATTAATGATTCAGTGATTCACTTGAGTGTGAAAATGTCTTTACTATTTTCTCACACTCAAGTGGTTTTAGGCTTTTATTAGTTTATTTCTTCTCTTGAACACAAAACATGATATTCTGAAGAATGTTGGAAACCAGCTACAATTAACAACCAATGTAGGAACAAAAAAATATTTTGTAAGTAAATGGCTGCTTTTCAGCATTCTTCAATATATTTTCTTTTGTGTTCAATACAGAAACTCAGATGGGTTTGGATTAAGTGGAGGATGGTGTGTGTGCGTGCATGCGTGCGTGTGCATGTGTGTGTGCGTGTGTGTGTACTATCCCTTTAAGACTTGTCTCCACCTAATAGCGGTGGGAATCTTTAGAGAATTCACAATCCGATCCAATTTTGATTGTGGGAGTCATGATTTGATTCCAAAATGATTCTTAACATACATTTTCCCATTTTTTTTCCAATTGTGCAAAAACGTAAAGAAAATTCATTATTACCAGAATTGGAGTTTCTATGCTTTTGTTTATGATTGGAATGTATGTATGTAAGTACTGCTTCTTAAAATTATTTATTTTATTAACCTATAATCAAAGTTCTATTCAGGTTGAAAAAGATCTGAAAATAACATTGAAACAGGAGATTACACAGAGCTGGGCGAGATGGTGGCTCAGTGGTTAGCACTGTCGCCTCACAGCAAGAAGGTCGCTGGTTCGAGTCCCGGCTGGGTCAGTTGGCGTTTCTGTGTGGAGTTTGCATGTTCTCCCCGTGTTTGCGTGGGTTTCCTCCGGGTGCTCCGGTTTCCCCCACAGTCCAAAGACATGGGCTATAGGTGAATTGAATAAACTAAATTAGTTTAGCGTAGTGTATGCGTGTGAATGAGTGCGTATGGATGTTGTGTAACATATGCTGTGTAAAACATATGCTGGAAAAGTTGGCGGTTCAATCCGCTGTGGCGACCCCTGATGAATAAAGGGACTAAGCCGAAGGAAAATGAATGAATAAATGATTACAAAGAGCAATTATAATGTGTTGCTATTTATAATCAGTTATTTTTCAAAAAAATGAGAGCATTACATTATTAGTATAACCTTTTAACAAAGAAATGTCCTCTAAGCAACTTTGTATATATATAAAAATTATATCTGGACCTTATATTGGAATTGCTTTTAGTTCAGAGTCACAGAGAACTAGTTTAAAACATAGAAGTACAGAATGCTTCATTCATTTGCAACTTTTTCACTTTTTTTATTCAGTCCGCATTTGCAGATCACAAGCTGTGAATGATTCCGTTATAATCGGTGTCCATGCATCATGTTAACGCCACCCTGTCTGCTTCCTTTAGTGATTCAAAAACATGGTTAAGAATCAATTCAGAATCGCTAGAGAAAGCAATGCATCGATTTTTTTTTTCTCCCACTCCTACCACCTACTGGTGGTTTTAGTCTCATGACAGGTCCAAACCAGCCATAGTACCAACCAAAAAAACACTCTCAGCAAAATACTGTTTTCAAAAAAAAAAAAAAAAGATAAATCCCCAAAATATTGTCTAATTTTTATGTTAACGCCGCACACCTCTAGTCCACAGCACTTGAAAATGTGTTTGTGGCAATTACTGCATTCCATAAAGACCTAATCACTTTATAATGCATTTTATCACACAGATACCAGAAGGAACGGAGTCTCCTGTTGCAGTGCTTGAGGAAAAAGATGCCGGTTAAAACTGAGACAACTGTATAAAGAAGTCTTGGCAGTGGAAAACTGTTTTCAATGTGAGGTCAACCGCGAACGAGAAACAGGAAAAAAATTAGAAACTGTGACTTCATTTTGAAATGGATTGTGAAATGCTGAAAAGTGCATGCAGGACATAGCTTTACACTATTGTTTGTGGTGAGAATGTAAATAATGTAAAATAGATTTCACATAATGGAACTGTAATTACACTATTTATCATGTGAGAGACCAAATAAAGTGCTGGTATTTGATTTGCGGTTTATTTGTGAAATAACTAGTGCTCTGTTGCTATATTTGAGCTGTGGTTTGAAAAAAAATTCCATTAGGCTTACTGTAGCTTTCTGGAAAATGTCTGTCAGTTGGAGCATTTATTCTTGGCAAAATGCAGCACATAAAATCACTTATCATTAAGTCATTATGTAACCTGTTTTTTTAATAGTCTACAAATACTGATCTCACTTTACAAATCTAAAGATATTTTATATAAATAAAAGTAGGTTTTTAACAAAATATAAAATTGCTTTTAAAGGGAGATTATTTTAATCCATGTATGGTTTTACAAAAATTCCCTATTATACAGAAACTACTGTATATAACACAAAAATGCTAGCAAAATAATGGGTCATCAATATCCAAAAGTGCAAAACTAGCAGTTTGTTGTTCAAGTGAAATTCAAGCGGATCTTTTGCAGATCATCTTGTGCACCTCATGGTCATCATTCATTGGGTCCAGGGTGACCTCAAACTTGCATGTCAGTTGCTGGAAAATTACAATGATAAACAAAAACAATTAAAAAACACAACAACTTTGCAGTAACAATTTTATGCATATTGGTCAAATACAGTCTGCATCGAATTAAATTTACAAAAGTAATTCAATACACATAGAAAGTAAATTAAATGCTATTGTGAAAATAATAACATTTTGACATATTGTTCCATCATAATTTTTTGTTATTTTATATATATAAATATCATCAAAGTTGTCTTAAGATTTTCTAAAACACCCATTCTTGGCTTAGAACAATTGTGAAAAACTTTTTTGATACACTTCGAATGTTGACTACTGTATATATATTTTCTTTATTTTATTATAATTTTTTATTTGAGAAAATGATGCCCGTTTTATAAATGTTTTCAGGGTTATTCCACCAAATATTGGTGGACTTCATAACTATTCTGCAGTTAAAACATTGGTATTTAGTCTAAAAATATATAATGTCTGAAAACCTGGCAACATTTGTTTGTTTGTTTTTTGCAAAAATGTTGTAAATGATAATTTTATTTTTAATTTAAAAAAAATGTTAAACATTTTTGACCCATATGCAGTGTTTGTATGGATGCAATAAAACACACAAATAATTAATAAATCTTTATGAAATCATATGAATTCCATATATTTTAAAAATGTTAACACATTAATTAAATAACAGATAAAAAAATATTAAAATAAATAATAATAATAATAATAATAATAATAAATATACCTTTTTTGCCATGAGACAAGACTCAATGTTTACACCTTCCGATTTGTGGCATTTCGTCTTTCCAATAATGGCCTCTATTTTGTAGTTTATCCTGTTTGTCACCTGTACCGAAAGGTTCATTTAATGTGATTAAAATGCATTCAAGGCACACATGAACTGTAAGAACCTGTGAAAGCTGTACCTGAGTGCGAGCCGATGTGATATTGATGAGTTTGAAGTATTTCTTTGCTCTGGATTTGCTGTTGAATTGCTCTACAGCTTCTTTCGCAGCTTCTTGAACATCTTCTCTGTCCGGATTGGCATCAGTCCATCCGCCGAGCAGCTCCACATTTCCTGAGAGACACCGAGACAGAATGTTAATCACAGCACTTGCTCTTCATGACATGAATTAGCAATGAGTTGGACTATTCTTCAAATTATGTACATTTTTAAATAATTTAGCCTTTTTTTTACCATGTTAAAACAGTTTACTATATATATATATACATATATATA
>CAIGQV010019090.1:975865-991644 GCA_903798115.1 Danio jaintianensis
TGTGTGTGTGTGTGTGTGTGTGTGTGTGTGTGTGTGTGCGTGCGTGCGTGCGTGCGTGCGTGCGCGTGCGTGCGTGTGTGTGCGTGTGTGTGCTATAGGTTTGATGCTGTGTGTCAGGAATACAAATGCAGGCTTAAGCAGGAAATAAATTATTTTAAAATAAGTCCAAACAAAAAGAGATTATAAAAGAAATTAAAACAAACCAACAGAAAAAAAAAACATCTTTGTAAAAACAAGACTGTTAGGAGCTCTGATTAGATCTATTCAATGTTTTTATGTTTCGCCAAGAAGTAAGGGCATCAGAAAGGGGTGAACCGTGCCCTCCAACTACTGATGCCACTCCCTCAAAGCCAGCATGACTTCCAACATGTTGTGATTTTTCTATGTTGTATTTTTTTATTTATTTATTTATTTTTTATGAGAGACTCAGGCAGTGGGAAAAGAAAGTGCAAGGATGCACCTTACCATCCTGGCACAACTGCTGTGATAGGACCATACCTACTCCAACATCAGAGGCATCCACCTCAACAATAAATTGATGTTCATGATCTGGAAAAGAAAAGACAGGAACAAAGATAAAAGAAAAAATGTATAATAATGAACCCCAAGAATGGAAATTACTGGGCATGGAGGATGCACTTCTCTGTCTTGACATAAAGCTGGTTCTCCTGCAGCCATTGTAGCACCTGCTGGGTATGTGGCTGTGGAGAAGTACAGTCGTGGCCAAAAGTTTTGAGAATGACACAAATATTAGTTTTCACAAAGTTTGCTGCTAAACTGCTTTTAGATCTTTGTTTCAGTTGTTTCTGTGATGTACTGAAATATAATTACAAGCACTTCATACGTTTCAAAGGCTTTTATTGACAATTATATGACATTTATGCAAAGAGTCTGTATTTGCAGTGTTGGCCCTTCTTTTTCAGGACCTCTGCAATTCGACTGGGCATGCTCTCAATCAACTTCTGGGCCAAATCCTGACTGAAAGGAACCCATTCTTTCATAATCACTTTTTGGAGTTTGTCAGAATTAGTGGGTTTTTGTCTGTCCACCCGCCTCTTGAGGATTGACCACAAGTTCTCAATGGGATTAAGATCTGGGGAGTTTCCAGGCCATGGACCCAAAATTTCAACGTTTTGGTCCCCGAGCCACTTAGATATCACTTTTGCCTTATGGCACGGTGCTCCATCGTGCTGGAAAATGCATTGTTCTTCACCAAACTGTTGTTGGATTGTTGAAAGAAGTGGCTGTTGGAGGGTGTTTTGGTACCATTCTTTATTCATGGCTGTGTTTTTGGGCAAAATTGTGAGTGAGCCCACTCCCTTGGATGAGAAGCAATCCCACACATGAATGGTCTCAGGATGCTTTACTGTTGGCATGACACAGGACTGATGGTAGCGCTCACCTTTTCTTCTTTGGACAAGCCTTTTTCCAGATGCGCCTAAACAATCGGAAAGGGGCTTCATCGGAGAATTTGACTTTGCCCCAGTCCTCAGCAGTCCATTTGCCATACTTTTTGCAGAAGATCAATCTGTCCCTGATGTTTTTTTTGGAGAGAAGTGGCTTCTTTGCTGCCCTTCTTGACACCAGGCCATCTTCCAAAAGTCTTCGCCTCACTGTGTGTGCAGATGCACTCACACCTGCCTGCTGCCATTCCTGAGCAAGCTCTGCACTGGTGGCTCTCCGATACCGCAGTTGAATCCTTTTTAGGAGACGATCCTGGCGCTTTCTGGACTTTCTTGGATGCCCTGAAGCCTTCTTAACAAGAATTGAACCTCTTTCCTTGAAGTTCTTGATGATCCTATAAATTGTTGATTTAATTGCAATCTTAGTAGCCACAATATCCTTGCTTGTGAAGCCATTTTTATGCATCGCAATGATGGCTGCACTCGTTTCTTTGCAGGTCACCATGGTTAACAATGGAAGAACAATGATTTCAAGCATCACCCTCCTTTTAACATGTCAAGTCTGCCATTCTAACCCAATCAGCCTGACATAATGATCTCCAGCCTTGTGAGCGTCAACATTCTCACCTGAGTTAACAAGACGATTAGTGAAATGATCTCAGCGGGTCCTTTAATGACAGCAATGAAATGCAGTGGGGAAAAAAAAGTTTTTTTCAGGATTAAGTTAATTTTCATGGCAAAGAAGGACTATGCAATTAATCTGATCACTCTTCATAACATTCTGGAGTATATGCAAATTGCTATTATAAAAACTTAAGCAACCTTTCCAATTTCCAATATTTATGTAATTCTCAAAACTTTTGGCCACGACTTTGTCAATAATATATAATATCAAGATAGCTGTGGAGAGCTGGGGCATTGGTCAGAGCAAACTGTATGACACAACACTCAAAGTGTCCTCTAGGTTTGTTAAAAATAAATCATCCACTCTTCTCCCTCACATATGTGAATTAGATGATAGGCATCTTGGAGGTCAAGCTTGGAGAAGAACTTGGATACCTGTAAAAGTTCAAATGGGTGTGTTCCATAACTTGCATGGCCCTACAAACCTTGTGTAGTCTGCGTATAAGGTGGATCGGTACTGAGCACACAACAGAATTTTCCACATTGGTTTTGGGTGGTCACTGCATGTTAAAGTGACCCTATTATGAATTTTGAATATGCATGCAGTATGAAATACAGCTCTAAGTATATAAAAAAAAACATCCTGCAAAGTTTTTTGTAGTGTTTTGTTTTCTGAGGGGAATCCAGTTGTCCACAGTAACTCGATTTCATTGAAGTTAAGCTTCACACTGTTTTTAAATGTTAACATTGTCCCCTATAATCATAACTGAAATGTTGGTTAATTAATAAGACATGCATTTCTCCTATAACATGAAAGAAAATGTATTCATTTAGAGTTCACATGACATTTTATAGCAACATTTATTTGAAATTAACATTCAAATGATCATTACCGAAATCGAAATGCTTACCATACAAGGTCAGTTTGAGGAAGAATATACAATGAAATACATTAACATATAGCTTGAACATAATTTAGTGTAAAATTTGATAAAATAAAATAAAGTAAAACATGACACATAATCCTGTTCAAAAGATTACATCTTTTGCTCTTCATGAATCTCAGACTACAGTAACTGTTGAAATGGGGTCAGATATGCCGAATATTTCAGAAAACAAAAGAACAGTGGGCAGTTTAACTGTTCAGGACAAAACATTAAAACATTTATCAAAAAACATATATCACAAATCTAGTCAGAATGTTTAACTAGCTCTTAGTATGCACGTATGGATATATTCTCTAACAGTCTAAAGCCTGCAGTGGCAAAACGACAAGCGACCGTTCATTTCAACGGAGAGTGAGCGACTTCCAGCGACCTCCGTCTAGGCGAGCGACAACGAACGTTGGTGACCAGGTGGGCGTGTTGAGTGACGTGACAAAGTTTAGAATGCAAATTAAGAGCAACTTTCTTGAGTGACAGCCAATAGGAGCACCAGTACAGCTCACATGATCTTCTCTCAGCTCCTGCAGAGGCCGGTTGGATTCTCCGTGCTGTAGACATACACACCCCTGCATTTGAAGCAGATCGCCACCCAGAGAGACTGGCAGCTACAAAGCCGCTGCTAGTGTGAATGAGGCATAAATGATTTGCAGCACCAGGATAACACTGTGATGTTAGTTTTACTGGTTGTTTTCTGAGAATAGCGTACCTCAGATTGTTGTGCTTGACCAATAAGATTTAATTATACCAGAGAGCTATGTAATAAGTTTATTTGTACTTTGTACTGGATGTACTTTATCCTTAAATATACACATAACAGTCATATCATACAACTGTCACACAATGGCGGTGTCTATTATTTTTGTCATGACAAAATTACAATAATAGGTTTCTCATCATCATATAAAAAACTAAACCAGTACAGTCAATGAAACACTAAAAATGAAAAGTGAAACATAATTTACAAACTAACGTTATACAGTGACAGTTTATACAGTTAATATGTGATTATTAACTGTGTAAAACACTTGAAATTCTACCTACCTTGTACTTTGTTTGTTTTCTTTACTTTTGGTCAGACAGAAATTAACTTAAATGTCTACTGATAATTACATTTGTCAGTGTTTTTTGTAAAGCTGGTAGCAGACAAACAATGGTTGTACATTCATTTGAATGATTTTTTACCCCAATTCATTCATTTTCTTTTCGGCTTAGTCCCTTTATTAGGGGTTGCCACAGTGGAATGAACCGCCAACTTATCCAGCATATGTTTTTATGCAGCGGATGCCCTTCCAGCTGCAACCCATCGTTGGGAAACACCCATACACTCTCATTCACAAACATATACTACGGACAATTTAGCTTACCCAATTCACCTATACCGCATGTCTTTGGACTTGTGGGGGAAACCGGAGCACCTGGAGGAAACCCACGCAAACACAGGGAAAACATGCAAACTCCACACAGAAATGCTAACTGACCCAGCTGAGGCTCGAATCAGCGACCTTCTTGCTGTGAGGCGACAGCACTACCCACTGTGCCACCTTTTACCCTAATTGATTTTTTTTTTTTTTTTCAGACAGAAAGGTCACTTCCTATATAAGTAAATACTTTTGGTCAGAATAATTTGGAAAGTGGAGCAAACGTCTGATTACACATGACTTCATCAGTGCATGTCCAGTAGGAAACAGTAAGTTTTATGACTGAAGACAGGAAGATTTGTCAGATGTTTTTGTCGGTGGTTCTTGAAGACGAGGCTCAATACTGTAAAAGAAGGAAGATAAATCATATGATCCACTGAATTTATGTATAATCTACTATATAATCTAGACTTTTACAACTTTTCTTTATTCTCTTTGTCTGAAATTATTTGCCAATATTCTGGTTTATTCTTTTTAACAGTTACGAAACTGTTAAATGGCAATTGTTGATTTATTATACATACTATGAATAATTTTCTAGATTATATCTGTATATAACTTTGGATGTTTTAAAAAGAAAAGAAAAAAACAGATTTTACGAACTGTAGTTTCTCCAGTTTACATTGTGGATCCTCCAGTAGTTCAGAGAGCAGCTTCACACCTAAATCTCCAAGTTCATTCCAGCTCAGATTGAGTTCTCTCAGGTGTGAGGGGTTTGATTTTAGAGCTGAAGATAGAGCAATACAACCTTGCTCTTTAATACTGCAGTTTTCCAGCCTGCATAGAGTAAAAAAATTGGTTTCGTACAGTCAAAAAGCAAGTCAAAAACAATTTTGTTAATAACATTTTACTGCACAATTTATAATATGAGTCACAATCCAATCATCTGTTAAGTATCATTATCTAAAAATACTTTGAAAAAAATATTTTTAAAACATGGTCCATGACCCTCCCTATGACCTCTAAAAGGCTTTAAGCAGTCATATTCTATTACATTCATTGTTCTATGCATATCTGGTTAGAATAAATCAGTTTTTGTGGTCTATTTGAATGAAATGTGTAGTTAATTTTATTTTGCCTAATAGTTTTCTTTAATAATATCACAAACACTATTTTATAAATGAAGTTTGATTCTGTTTAAACATATTAATAAAAAAGTGCATTGTAACATGTTTAAAAATGTAAATAACCCACAGTAATGTATTCGGTTTACATTCTTGATCCTTAAGTACATCAGAAAGCAGTGTCACTCCTGTGTCTCCTGGATCATTCTTGCTTAGTGCTACTTCTTTTAAGTTGGAGCAGTTTGATCTCAGAACCAAAGCCAGAACACCAAACCCCTTCTTTGTAATACCACAGTTTTCCAGACTAAAGACAAATGAAAAGAACACATTTACAAGTAAGCAGTTCAAAACAAAGCAATTTCAAATTTACAAATAAAAAATATATAGATACAGATATATTTAAACTTACTATAGTTTCTCCAGTTTAAATATTTGATCCTTTAGTCCTTCAAAGAGCTTCTTTACTCCTAAATCCCCCAGTTCAATTTTGCTGAAATTGAGTCCTCTCAGATGAAAAGGGTTGGATGTCAGAGCTGAAGCCAGTGAAGTACAGCCTTTCGCTGAAATACTGCAGCTTTCCAATCTTTAATTAAGACAAAACAAGCTCAGACTGACAGTTTTAACTAAATTAATTAGTCACGAGATCACTATGATTAAAAATAATATTTTAGACAGCAAAGACAATAAAAAAAAAAAAAAAAACTGATAAAAAAATATTCATTCATTTTCTTTTCGGCTTAGTCCCTTTATTAATCAGGGGTCGCCACAGCGGAATGAACCGCCAACTTATCCAGCATATGTTTTACGCAGCGGATGCCCTTCCAGCTTCAACCCATCACAGGGAAACACACATACACTACAGACAATTTAGCTTACCCAACCCACCTATAGCGCATGTCTTTGGACTTGTGGGAGAAACCGGAGCACCCGGAGGAAACCCACGTGAACACAGGGAAAACATGCAAACTCCACACAGAAATGCCAACTGACCCAGCCGAGGCTCGAACCAGCGACCTTCTTGCTGTGAGGTGACAGCGCTACCCACTGCACCACTGCGCCGCCCGTAAAAATATATATTTATAAATAAGTTATAATATTACAAAAGTTAACAACAGGTAAACAGTATGATATTGGATAATAATTAATCAGTTGATGACATATGCACAAATAATAATACCATAGAACCACTACACATTTATATGTTGAATTAACTTTTGTTGGTAGTGTGTAGCACTAGGCAGCAACGTGGCTCAGTGATTGTCACTGTTGCTTCACAGCAAGAAGGTCGCTGGTTCGAGTCCTGGCTGGGCCAGTTGGCATTTCTGTGTGGAGTTTGCATATTTTCCCCGTGTTCTTGCGGGTTTCCCCTAGGTGCTCCGGTTTCACCCACAGTCCAAAGACATGCGCTATAGGTGAATTGGGTAAAAAAAATTGGCCATAGTGTATGTGTGTGTGTGTGAATGTGAGAGTGTATGGGTGTTTCCCAGTACTGGGTTGCGGCTGGAAGGGCATCCGCTGAGTAAAACATATGCTGGAATAGTTGGCGGTTCATTCCACTGTGGCGACCCCTGATAATCAGGGACTAAGCCGAAGGAAACTGAATGAATGAATGAATGAATGGTAGTGTGTAAATGCAGCAAGCACTATCTATCTGTCTATCTATCTGTCTGTCTGTCTGTCTGTCTGTCTGTCTATCTTTTTTCTTTCTTTCTTTTGTTTAGTGTATGCAGTCAATCCAGTTATTCTAAAACTGTGCTTGACAGATTTTCTGAAACTACACATACATTATATTTTATCATTTACTGCATCTGTGTTTATAATGACAAACAATGCCAACAATAACAGGGGAGAGAGAAAAACTTACTGTACTTTCTCTAAGTTACAGTGTGGATCTTTCAGTCCAACAGAGAGCAGCTGCAATCCTGTGTCCTCTAGCATATTTTTGCTCAAATCCAGTCCTCTCAGGTAAAAGTTCTTTGATTGCAGTGCTAAAGCCAAAGCACGACAGCCCTGATTTCTAATACTGCAATTAGACAGACTGCAGAGAGAGAAAAAATAATCATTACACACAGATCAACACACATAATACTATTGAAAAGGTAAAATGGAGAAAGAGAGAATTAGTTCAAATTCATCTTACTCTATATTTTTATGTTTTGGATGTCTTGCCCTATATTTTTTGGATATATCAAATATACAATGCCATATAAAGTTTTAGGTATTATATGGAAGAAAATTCAAATTCAGATATTTAGTAATCAACAACAACAACACGGTGGCGCAGTGGCTAGTACAATCACCTCACAGGAAGAAGGTCGCTGGTTCGAGCCTCGGCTGGGTCAGTTGGCATTTCTGTGTGGAGTTTGCACGTTCTCCCCGTGTTCGCGTGGGTTTCCTCCGGGTGCTCCGGTTTCCCCCACAGTCCAAAGACATGCGGTATAGGTGAATTGGGTAAGCTAAATTGTCCGTAGTGTATGTGTGTAAATGAGTGTGTATGGATGTTTCCCAGTGATGGGTTGCGGCTGCAAGGGCATCCGCTGCGTAAAACATGTGCTGGATAAGTTGGCGGTTCATTCCGCTGTGGCGACCCCTGATTAATAAAGGGACTAAGCCGAAAAGAAAATGAATGAATGAATGAAATCTATAGAAAAAATCGTCCCTATCATTCATTATTAGAACTGAATTATTCCATTTGTTTTTCAATGCTGGAAATGTGGAAAAATAAACCCAACTCAAAAATCAACTTAATCAACAAAAATAAATCAAAAATAAAAATGATTCGAAATATCCTAATGTATTAAGGGGCAGAGCGGTGGCGCAGTGGGTAGCGCTGTCGCCTCACAGCAAGAAGGTTGCTGGTTCGAGCCTCGGCTGGGTCAGTTGGCATTTCTGTGTGGAGTTTGCATGTTCTCCCCGTGTTCGCGTGGGTTTCCTCCGGGTGCTCCGGTTTCCCCCACAAGTCCAAAGACATGCGGTATAGGTGAATTGGGTAAGCTAAAATTGTCCGTAGTGTATGTGTGTGAATGAGTGTGTATGAATGTTTCCCAGTGATGGGTTGCAGCTGGAAGGGCATCTGCTGCGTGAAACATAGGCTGGATAAGTTGGCGGTTCATCCCGCTGTGGCGACCCCAGATTAATAAAGGGACTAAGCCGAAAAGAAAATGAATGAATGAATGAATAATGTATTAAGAAAACATAATTGCTCATCACTCAAACAAAAATCCTCACATTAATTCCTCCAGTTTGCAGTTGGGATCTTTCAGTAGATCAGAGAGAACCTTTACTCCTGAATCTCCGGGTTTATTCCAGCTCAGATTGAGTTCTCTCAGTTGTGTGTTTGACCTCAGAGCTGTAGCCAGATCAGCACAACCTTTCTCTGTTATACTGCAGTTTGCTAAACTGAAAACAAAGTAAAAGACATTACAGTATTATTGTTAAGTGTCACAGGTTACACCCTGGGCCTGGTTATCACACACAAAAATAGTAACAAATTCCTTCTCCAGTCCCACTTAACATTTTTCCTTCCACCTATTTTCATGCACATTTTGTTCTATCGCATAAAAAATGTTTATTGGAAACACTGAGATGCACATACAATTTGAAAATGCACATAAAATACTTATACAGACCTCTCCTACCGCGACAAATTTAATTAAATTTTTGATATCTGGCACCAGTTTATCAGGATGTGATGATTTTCTTATTTTTGACAGTGCTTTGTTGGCAAATGTTTTATGCGATATCCCAGCAAAATGTATTTGTATCTTTGGATGTAAACTTACTGTAGCTACTGTGATTGTTAATAAATTGTTAACATGAAATGAGTAAAGAATGCCTGACACTAGATAAAGACAAACACACACACATACACATACACACACACACACGCACGCACGCACGCACGCACGCACGCACGCACGCACGCACGCACGCACACACACACACACACACACACACACACACACACACAGGTGAAACTGTGAACCAGAGAAATACTAACTATAGTTTTTCGAGTTTACACTCTGCATCCTTCAGTCCGTCACAGAGTTTTTTTTACTCCTGAATCCCATAGTTCATTCCCACTCAGAATATGTTCTTTCAGGTGTGAGAGTTTTGATCTCAGAGCTGAAGTCAGATAAACACAGCCTTCTTCTTCAACACTGCACTCAGACAGCCTGTACAGAAAAAACATCCCACACTCAGGTATCAACAGGAATCTTTGTATCAGAGCTTGGATCTTTACACAGATTCACTTACACGAATGCTTTGAAATGTGTTTTTTTTATATTTTCAGCTATTTTCCTGTCTTGTGGAACATATGTTATTGCTTTTTGTATAATATCTCTTATTTTCTTAAATAAATAAAGTTTCTGCAAGGGGTTCACAAATTACCGCATACCACTGTATGTGAATCGAAACCTAAATCAAGTCAGTTCATCACTCAAAGTGTATCTATTTACATGACTTGATTTATTCATTTATTCATTCATTCATTCATTCATTCATTCATTCATTCATTCATTCATTTTCCTTCGGCTTAGTTTCTTTATTCATCAGGGGTCACCACAGCAGAATGAACTGCCAAATTATCCAGCATATGTTTTACACAGAGGATGCCCTTCCAGCTGCAACCCAGTACTGGGAAACATCCATACACACTCATTCACAAACATACACTACAGCCAATTTAGTTTATTCAATTCACCTATAGTGCATGTCTTTGGACTTGTGGGGGAAACCGGAGCACCTGGAGGAAACCCATGCGAACACGGGGAGAACATGCAAACTCCACACAGAAATGCCAACTGACCCAGCTGGGACTCAAAGCGACCAGCGACCTTATTGCTGTGAGGCGACAGTGCTAACCACTGAGCCACCATGTTGCCCCTGACTTGATTGAAAGTTCTTAAATTATTGAATCATTTAAAAAAAGACTTTATGACCTTTTCAAAACTTCAGATTTTGACTCCTCTCAGGGTTTTTTTTTAATATCTTGGTTTGTATTTTTCTGAAGATGTACATCCCCCATATAAATAGCACTTACTCTATTTTTTCCAGTTTGCAGCTGAGATCCATTAGTAGATGTTTCACTCCTGAATCTCCCAGTTTATTTCTGCTCAGATTAAGTTCTCGCAGGTGTAAGTTTGACCTCAATGCTGAAATCAGAGCAAAACAACCTTCCCCTGTAATACTGCAGTTGTCAAGCCTAAAGAAAAAAGGAGAAGAAATAAGACAAGACATTCACAGACAAGACCAGCCTTATTTATTCGATGGATGCTAATTTATTATAGTACACCCAATAAATACTCAATATTTCTTTTTTTCGAAAGGTACTGTAAGATTTGAGATACCACAGATACTTTGATGTCTTTGACAATACAAGCATGGGCTGGACACACAGAGACAATTGGCTCTACACCTCACCAGGTGGGAATGCGGGAAAGCTCACTCCTCTCCTTTCACCCTGAGCCCCCCTTCCTGACATTTACTTTACCTTCTCCATCAGAGCAGATCACTCACATTTCACATAAAATGTCCAAGTTTTTAATATGGTGTATCTTGTAGCTCTATATTCATGTTTGGTATCATTTTAAATGTCTCTGTGTGATTGGTAAAGTGGTCTTAATTTCACTGTAATATTTCACAATTTCACTTGTATATGTTGATCTGGTTTTCGGCTTTGATAAAATTTTTGCCAGATGCTCCACCTATATATTATATGCTGCAATGTACTTCATCTATTCTCTTCATCTAACTCTTGGATTTATCTTTGAGTTGATGTTGTACATTTCTGAAATGGCTTTTTATTATTTGATTCTGTAATTGGCATGATACACTTTCATCTGGAAAATAAAGTGTTAAGATTTGATTCATTCTGAATTCTCCTGAAATCTTTTATATCCAGTAGATTATGTGGAGGCTGGTGCTACCTTGATCTATGTACATGATATCCAAACGAATCGCACGACACTGTATGGAGCAGTCGGCACATCAGTGCGGAGACTATTCGATTTCTGGTTATCGCTGATTTAGCAAGTTGTATGGAAATGACTAAATTAACTACACTTTTAGTGCGAGTGAGCAGGAGGCAACCTGTATGCAAATCCCGGGGCGTGACAACTCATTGGGCATTGGGTCCCTAATGAACGTATAACTGAAGAGGATGGGATCAGATATAAATCAAAACTTTAAATTGAGTCATAAATGATGAATGTGATCCGTTCTTACAATTAGAAATACAGTCTAAATTTGACGGTCACTTAAAATTGGAGTCAGATTAAATTCGGAGCTGAAAAACAAATATAAATAAATTCTAATAAATAACAGAATTCTTTTCAGAAGCATTAGAAAAGGCTTACATGCATTTAACCTTCGACCATGCTGTTAGTTTTGTCATTGGGCTAATAGATGGACTTCTACAGTACACATTAATACCTAAAGGGTTCATGTTGGTACCTAAAAGGCACTAATTAGTATCTAAAAATTTAGAGGTACACTGTTTTCACTTTTTAGATACTAATATGTATCTTTAAGGTAAAAATATGGACCTTTTAGTTACAAATGGTTCCACCTCTGTAACAGATAACAATGCTTAATACAATAAATTCAAAAACTTACCTCAGAGTGTTGTAGGAAAGATTAAGATTTGAATTTAATCATAATCATGTAGCTCAGTAATTGTTTATTATTATGATCTGTTGAATTTTAACTTTAAAATTACCTGTAAT
Source organism: Danio jaintianensis (assembly GCA_903798115.1). Lineage (NCBI taxonomy): Eukaryota > Metazoa > Chordata > Actinopteri > Cypriniformes > Danionidae > Danio > Danio jaintianensis. Next base: position 988,047 of record CAIGQV010019090.1, read on the forward strand.
AAAAATGTTCAAAAGCTTAAATAATTCTTATGCATTGGCATTATGCTTGAAGTGACAGCATATGAGACGAGCTTTGACAATAAACATATTTTTTCCCACAAAACTATCACACATGCACTTTTTTTGTAGTCTTACCATAATATTTCCAGTTGGCATTGAGGATTTTTCAGTGCAGCAGAGAGCAGCTTCACTTTTGAATACTCCAGGTGATTGTTACTCAGGTTCAGATCTTTCAGGCTTGAGGTGTTTGAGGTGAGGATTGAAACCAGAGCTGAGCAGCTTTCATTTGTTAGTCTGCAGTCACTCAGACTTGGACAGAAGTATTGAAATATGTACAAATCAGAAGATATGTTCTCATACTCCGATATGATGAACATCCTTGATTTGAAATACCTTCACTGATTTTCTCATATCTCACCTTTAGCTTGGATTTCAGGGTTTGCTGGTATATGGAAATCAGTCCTGATGAGGAGAGGATGAGAACAACATAACAAAACCAGTCAAAAGAAATATTTCTACATAACTAGAATAGCTGGCAAATAACAGTACATGTATTTGATGAAGGTCATAGATTTTGGGATGGGGTGAAGGTGATTGGACGCAGGGGACTAGCCCCATCCCACCACCCCCATTTTTGAAAAAAAACAAATTTGCCTGCCATAGATTTTTATTGGAAAGTTGTGTTCAAGATATGATGTTGAGGTTTTCTTGGAGCTATGTTTATAAATGCAGAATTATTTAAAATTAAAGAGACAAAATAGTCTATACATGAAGTTCATGCTTCCATGCAAATCTGTCACTCATGCTCTGACGTGAACATATCCATCATGGCCACTAGGTGGAAATTCAGGCATATAAAGAAAGTGTGGCTTGTGATGCAGGTCTGTTTTTAGTGATTGACTGTAATGTAATGTACTATAAAAATAAACCGGCCAGTGTTATGTCAGCTTGTGGATTGTCACGGTGGATCATTGCCCAATTTATTTTGATTTTAAATTCAGCACAAGCCTCTTTGATGTGTCAAGATTTTAATTTTGAATTTGCGCATACAAGTAACGATGTTAGACCTAATGAAATAGCTTCGAGAGCTGACAACAGAAAATAAGTAACAGAATCAAAGAGCAAATAGGCTAGAGCTTTTTAATGTTTCAGAACCGGTATGTTATAATAATATGTAATATGTATGTTAGATGTTTATGTAACAAAAAATAACCACACACTTTTTGAAGCACACAATTCCATTCTGCTGTTCTCTGTATTTTTTTCACTTAAGCTCTATTCTGGATTAATATTAGGCTACTTGATGACTTCTAGTCATTTGTAATACTGTAAGTGTGGAGGTTGTGATCTTAATCTGTGAAAATAGGGCTACACAATAATAGCAAACACAAACTGCAAACATATCTATTTTTCTACAAGGGGGCATTTGAGACACATTTCGTTGTTCACAGTAAATTACTGGAACTGAAAAAGAAAACACTGCATAAATATTAAGATACATTTGTAGCAAAATTGACTGGCATAAGCTTTTCTGGACTAAAATAATATAAACAACTTTAAAAAAAAGAAAAACAATACATTCTAAAATATGTTTTGAAGCGATGGCTACACCGCTATATGTGATACAGCCTCAGCAAAATTTTTACCACCTTTCTGAACATAATCTTACAGCATAAGCATCAAGGATAAGCACATGTAAGTAGGCTACTATTGTATCAAACAATATATCAAGCATTTGTCCAAATTTTACACAAACTTGGCTTAAACAGTGCAGCATTATTTAGAGTGTGGTTCTTTGTTTTTCTTTAAAACTAGCATCTACTGATGTGCAAATTGCAAGGACAGGAGTGTTACCAACTGGTCCACAAATAAGGTGAATCTACATCTTGGTATTCAATTTGGAATTTTGTGCCCAGGGATACGTTTTTGAGAACCAGGGTCTAAATCTTCTTGCAGTTTGTGTTTTCACAAATCCACTAGATGCCACCGTGTACGTATTTGACAAACTCAAATATGTTACTGGGACGCTTGTTCTCATACATGCTGTTTCTTGTAAATCCACCAGAGACCGCTATGTACATTTATGCATATCTTAACGTCATTCTCATGCGCTTCTCAAGGAACAAAAAAGGGGGGGGGAAGGGGGGGCATAAGGACATAACTAATTCTTGGTAAAAGTAAGTAAATGTTTCTCTTTAAGAACAGGAAAATCCATTAACCTTTTTTTAATATTCAGATTGCTTGTAAATGAGATAAAATATGCAAACCATAATAATTTGAAGTCATTTATTTAGTAATCAATTTATTGTTTTATGTCTTGCTCATGTCAGTGTTTATGAGTGTCTTAGGTTTTACTTGTAATTGTACATTTAGTCTTACGCAGCTCTTTAAGTCTTTTTAATTAAGCACCTTAAGGAGAAGCTCTGCAATTTTGTTGCATCTTGTATACACTGACAATAAAGATTTCTGTTCTATCCTAATGTTCATTTTTATTTACAGTATGTAAATACTGGACTGAGCAGGAAGTACCAGCTAGAGCTGATAGATAAAGAAGACTCCGGTTTCCTCCATCAGTGGTGCAGCTGGTTGCATATTTCCAATGTCCACCACATCGTCTGTCAACTGATTTGCTGAATAAATCGGTGGCTGTCACGTCACTAGACTCACTATGATGTTTGTAGAAAAAGAAATAATAAATGAAAGTGCTTATAAAATATTACTTCACATTCTTATGTTTCTAAAACACAAAAACCATAAATAACCAGACACTTTAAGGCTTATTCACACTGCACTGACAGACAACATGTTTCCTCTGTTGGCGACAGTTGGTGCTTGTTTTCAACAACCCTATATTCGCTTGTCATCTGTCAGGTGGTGCAATGTCTGAGAAGTGTGACATAGTGCAGTGTTGTTGTTTTTTTTTCCCCCAATTGTGGGATCAAGTACATATACTGCACACATACAACTCTGCACTAACACACAAGCTGGAAATTAATCACTACCATTAATCATTTACTTCAGCGGCTAAATAATCATAGACTGTCTTTATGGTCAGAATTACCACAAAGAGGACAGGTGGTCCTTAGTCAATCAACAGGTTAGATGTGCAGCAAATAGCTGGACCACGACTACATCACATTATGTTCATTTTAGCAGTAGAAAACAGTTAGTCTAATCACCAAACATGCAAACATTCACTTCAAGACAAAGGCATTGAAGTTGAAAACATTTTTACATTGTTTTTTTTTACATCAAATAAATCCTCATTGCGCCTGCTTCTCATGCCAGAATTGATGGTTGCATTCTGTGAGGGTGTACAATCAGAGGAGTTACACACACAATACACAATTTTTCAGCCTACAGTAAAGTTATTCATTCATTAATTTTCCTTCGGCTTAGTCCCTTTTATTCATCAGGGGCCACCCCAGGAGAATGAACCGCCAACTTATCCAGCATATGTTTGACACAGCGGATGCCCTTCCAGTTGTAACCCAGTACTGGGAAACTTCCATACACACTCATTCACACACACACACACACACACACACACACACACACACACACACACACACACACACACACACACACACACACACAC
>CAIGQV010019090.1:991654-1005831 GCA_903798115.1 Danio jaintianensis
CACACACACACACACACACACACACACACACACACACACACACACACTACGGCCAATTTAATTTATTCAATTCACTTATACCGTATGTCTTTAGACTGTGGGGGAAACCGGAGCACCCGGAGGAAACCCACGCGAACATGGGGAGAACATGCAAACCCCACACAGAAATGCCAACTGACCCGGCCGGGACTTGAACCAGCGACCTTCTTACTGTGAGTGCTAACCACTGAGCCATACAGTAAAGTTGTTGTGTACATTAACAAAAAGATTTGGAAAAATGTAATGTATGTGAGTGGTGCTCTGTGGAGCAGCTAGATTTCCAACAGCACTCTGAACCAGACAGATGCTGAATGGTGTCACCGGTAAACATACTCCCAATTATAAAGATGTGCTGCTGTACTTCATGTGAACATACCAGCCTGTGTCAGAGTACTGCATGTGTGGTGTTGGGGGATGATTTATAGTGTGGTGGCATAGCAAAATGAATGTATAGCTGAAAAAATGTATCCTGTTATGGTGAAACTTAAGTTAAGTAAATTTATGCACTTTTTTTCTTTAAACATTAATACCTCTGCTGTGTATTATATGTTGAATTTTACTTCTAAACATGCTTATAGTTATAGGTTTTCCTGAACTACTATAGTTTGGTGGATTAAAGGAAATATCTTTGTAGTGTTTCTTTCTTGAGACAAAAAAGTACTTTGTATTTTAAATTGGTTTTGAGTAAATCTTTGTTACATTCCTCCACTGGTTGGTTACAGTTAATAATGCAAGAATAAGATAAATATTACATTTTATTAAATTCCTTCATTCATTCATTTTCTTTTCGGCTTAGTCCCTTTATTAATCCGGGGTCGCCACAGCGGGATGAACCGCCAACTTATCCAGCATATGTTTTACGCAGCGGATGCCCTTCCAGCTGCAACCCATCACTGGGAAACATTCATACAGACTCATTCACACACATACACTAAGGACAATTTTAGCTTACCCAATTCACCTACCGCATGTCTTTGGACTTGTGGGGGAAACCGGAGCACCCGGAGGAAACCCACGCGAACACGGGGAGAACATGCAAACTCCACACAGAAATGCCAACTGACCCAGCCGAGGCTCGAACCAGCGACCTTCTTGCTGTGAGGCGAACGTGCTACCCACTGCGCCACCGCGTCGCCCATTTTATTAAATTAGGTTTTGTTATTTTAGTTTGTTTCGTTTATATTATGAGAGTTTGTTTATGACACAACAACATAGGCTAACTAAAACTCTTTTTTTGCATTGTATAAAACGTGTCATAAAATTGTTTACATAAAACCGATCCGATAGTTTAAAAAAGTCATACTGAACTTTTATCACATGCAGTATTAGCAAATGCTGTGCACATTATTTACATTTTATAATATACATTTTTGAATCACATGACGCAACGAAGCCTTGTTTATTGAAATCTATTTACTTTTGTGGTACTTTTGTACTATTCAGCATAGTGCTAATAAAACTGTCCATTTGTGCTCTAGTTTCAAAATCTTTGATTAATGTAAAGGTCCTGCTTATTTGTAATTGTAAGAACTTTATTTAATTATTTATACTCTTGTTATTTGTTTGTTTTATTTATTTTTTGTACTGTTATTATTACCTTACCTTCCATCACCCTGGCATTATGTTGTTTGCTATATTGTCATGTATGTGCTGTTTATATATATATACTTTGTGGTTTGATACGCGCATCGAATGACCCACGAGTCACTTGTTCAAAACAAACGATTCGCACAGGTTTCAAAGCTTCACGAAGCAGTTAGGAACCGATTCGGTGATTCGCGAATCAAACATCACTAGGGAACAAACAGTCCGTCAGACCGGTGAGGTGAATGAGATGAGGTGAGGAAACTGTACCTATTAGTGAGTTATATTGGTCATTGTAGCTATATATAACACTATACGAGAACAGTACCGTTGTATAATTTTTATGCGGTCGTTGTTATGTTGGCTAATAAATGTAATTTGCCTTGAGCTATGGATTAGCTGATAAGCTAGTTAGCAGCAAAGCTAATGCTCTTTTTCAAAATCCTTGCTAGACAGAGATATCCAATAATAACCAAAATAGTGTATTTATTTATTTATTTATTTATTTTAATGTACAAGCAGAATTGCAGTGTAATTTTGCAAAACATAAAGCATTAACGTTGCATGTTGATTATCTCGACAGCCTGCATGACATTATTTATTAATGCATTAATTTTGAAATGTAACGTTTTCATTTTGATTTTTATTGTTAATAGACCTATAAAGGGTTGGCTTTCTCCCGACTATTGGAAGGTTTACAGGTTGTTTTTGGATACGTCTTTTAAGTAAATACATATTTATGTAAGTAACAGTTACATATATGTACACGTAACTCTGGCTAACGTTACCATTTCTTTTTAACAAATGGCTGTCATAGTCATGAAATATCATGCGGTCAGGATTCACTGATTTGTGCTTAGTCAGTTTTATATTTGTAAAACACTGATATTACATCTGCTATTATAAATAAACAAGACAGTGCCGTACTGGGTAATTCACCCCCTAAAATTATAATAAATAGTTAATTCACTCTAACCCACAGGCCATTAAATATGTAGTTGAATATGTAATATGTAGTTTATTCATTTATTTATTTATTCAGCAGAACGTTAAGGAAGATTTTTAGCTGAAATCATGGTCCTTGGTAAAGGCTACCAACAATTTTAGATACAAAAAGTTGTGTAGTTAAAACAAAATGAATAGGACATGCTCCTGATACATTGTAGTCCTGCGAACAGCGATATGTCTGTGCAAGAAACATAACTTTTATTTGTTTATTTATTTTCGTTATTTTACAATTATGTTACTTTAAATCCACAGACATCCTAGACATATTTTTACTTCATATGGTCCTTAGTCTATTCTTAATAATATATTTTTTTAAATCCCAGAACATCCTTTTATTAAGGTTTGTTTTTGGCAATGATATCAATGATATCTAGATTTTTACTTTTGTAGAACATTACAACAACATTGTCCTAACATTCCCTTTTTTTTGTGAATTGTTAGAAAGACATGGCTTTTTCTTTTGGTCCAACATTCTTTTTTGCTTTAACATCGTTATGCTTGACAAATCTATCCAAAATCTAAAATACCGCAAGTAATTATTAAATAAAAAATGTTTAGAAATAATTGCAAGTCAGTCTGCTGCTAAAATGAAATGGGCATTGATTTTTAAATGATGGGAGTGTTTTTCATTTAAGAAAGCATGCACTGGAGAAATGTCAAAAAAATATGTCTAATCAGAAAGATAGACAAACAGGTGTTTTGAAGATTTCTTTAATTTCCACTGCTTTTTAATAAAAGAATCACTGCTGGAAAAGTGTGTTCAGATGTATTAAAGAAACATAATAAAGCCACAGGTTTGATTCCTGTCTAAATATTACTCTATAATTAACACTTGTAATTTTTTTACAATACATTTGAATTCATCTAATCAATAATACATGTTTCAACTAAATTCTGTGGCTAATTATGTGAAAATAATGGATCGTTTATAGGCCTGTCACCATATCTGTTTTAGGTTGTACGATATATTGCACCAAAATATATTGAAAGAAAACTATATTATTGTCTTTTTAAAACCATTTTATGCCACTCATTATATAATGCCAGAATGACAATATAATACCATCACAATGCAAGTACACTCTTCCAGAGAACACATGATATTTTATTCTTAAAAATATTTCATTTAATAATAGACATTTTAACAATTTAATAATTAGGCATTGTAATCAGAATGTGAAAATGCATATCCTAAATGAAAATGAATAAATGTTAACAAAAAAGTTCAAGGTAAAAAGTAACAGAGGCTGCAATATCTGCTACCAGATCTATTTTCAGTTGTCAGACACCCTCTTAAAAACATACTATAGTTATTTACAGTAAATACAATAGTGTTTTTTTTTAACCATACTGACACCTCCAGTAGAGATAGAGATGTTGCACAATCAGCTAAAATGTTGCTAGAATTGGTTTGTATGTATGGGCGATATATATTGCATCACCAAAAATAATTGAGGTCATGTAAACGTGTTGTGCGATAAGTTGATATATTGAATATTGTGACAGGCCTAATCGTTTATAGTTATTCACATGGTTATAAGCAACCCTACAAATGACCTGTAGGAATTCTAGGAAATGTTGTTTAGGTTGTAAAACTATGAGTAAACATTCTTTTTATTTATTTATTTTTTGATATGGTTATTTTTGGGTCATTTAAAATTACTATTAAGTTCTGAGAATGCATTTTTTTTTGTTTACAAAATTAACATTCTTTATAGGTTATTTTTAGACTATTTAAAATAATCTCTCTGCAGTATTCTGCTAATGTATATACCATAACCATGGCGAAAGTATTCTGAAAATATATGTTTTACAGTTATTTTTTAAATAACCAACCTGCAACATTCCGTGAATGTTATTTGTTTGTTACTCTTCAAAAATAATTAAACAGGAACTAAAAACAAGCATTATTGGAACATGTCTGCTGGTGTGTATCGAAAAGTTATTAATTTTATTTTGTCTATAAATATATATATATATTTTTTTCTGCCCAAAGCCATTGAGTTGCATTTTATGAACCCCCAAGAACCAATTGTTTCAGCTAAAAATCTTCTTCTGAAGAAAAAAAGTCACCTACATCTTTAGTAAATCAATGGCGTTTTTTATTATATGTTTAATGTCTGCTCTAATTTGAATCTGTTTATGTCTTCCAGTACGTCAGGTTTCTGACCCCTCCATGGAAGAGGCCAGCAATGAGGGGCTTTTACTCCAAGCTGGACTCCTCATCTTTAGGTATGGCTGTGCCTCTGAATCTGGCCGTGGAGACTGAGAAAGCGCAGGCGCTGCTCCAGACCTTCAGCACTGCCTCTCTGTTCGCCAGCGCAGGCCTCGGCGCTTTCTGTTTTCTCGCTGACCACTTCCTGACGCTACCCTTCATCCAGCATCATCTGTGGCTCAGGGCTCTTTTCGATAACACCGTCCATGCCATCATTGGTCTGTGGTCCTGGGCCATCGTGATCGGCTTGAGGAAGAAAAGTGACTTCTATGAAGTCGTCCTGGCTGGGTTTCTGGCCTCGGTCATTGACCTGGACCACTTCTACATGGCTGGATCATTGTCACTCAAAGTGAGACCTCTTTGTTTATTTTATTTGCACAAATTAAAATTATTGTCAAGAGAAATGTCATCTTTTATTTAAAAACTCAACAAATTTAGGAAAGGTAAAAAAACAAAACAAGCCTGTTCTTTATATAGTTTTACATGTTGTACTGTGATTGCAATAATGTGAATCATCATCAAAAAAAAAAAAAAAAAAGATACATTTTGCTATTAAAAGTATTTATTTTTTAAAGTCTGTAATGAATTACTTGAATCTGGACATGCTTAATTTTGAAATATAATGCCAATGTTATGCAAAAGTGCTAATTGAGTTTGTTATTCAGGATTCTGAAATTCAAACTTAAAAATGTGTTTAGGAATTATATTTAGAAACATTTGCAAATAAAATAATTCAAAAAAATGTTAAATCAACATAAAATATAAATCGACAGTGATTTTTTTCTATGTAGTTTATCTGTAAAAATGTTTATGTAGAGCAGTACTTTTCATCTACTTATTTATTTTTTTATCTAGCAAAGAAACATGAATAATTAAAAAAACTGAAAATGACTTATATGTGCATTTTTGTGGCGCAAACACCCAAAACATCATGTAGAAAGAGACACCTCAGCTTGAGAGCAAAGTTCACTTCACTTTTGTGCCTTACTTGAACAGTCAAATAAATGTTTTTTTTTGCTGAGTATTCATGAAAACAGTCAGTAAAGTCTAAAGTAAAAGCAGCATGGACATATTATCTGTGTATGATGTCTTAAAGCGACAGCAGTATTATAATACACTGTTAATGGGTTAGTTAAGAACAAAAGAAAGAAAGAAAAGCATTCACTGCTCATACTAGATTAATATGTTTCATAGCTTTATTATTCAAACATATTCAATTTTGTCCTTTTTGCTCAAGATGCAAACCTCAAATCAGATGCCACATGGCAGGTCTAAAACAGAATTTTATGCAGTTTCATCATATTGTTTTTAAAAAGTGAATGAGAAATTCACTAAAATATCTGCTATTTGATGTATCCTAAACATTTTGCTCAAATTAATGAGAGTAAAATAATGTCATGCATCAAAGCCTTCCATTGAATTGTTTAACAATAATACATACCTGAGTTTGCTATCAAAGGGTACTTAAAATTTAAAAGCGTCAATATCTTGCTAACTGTTGAGTATGTTCTTTAACACCACTGATTGGCCATTATGTTCATGTGCTCAACAGATATGACTGTGATTGGCCGTAAAGAACATCAGTCTACCACTTTTCACCAAGTGCAAATTCAGATACAGGAACACTAAGCATTTCAAAGCCGCGTCTATCAGCTGATCTGTCTATGAGCTGACATATTAGCGATCCGCAGATGGATTGACCGATTGATGCAGTTTTGAAATTCTCAATGTCCATGTTTCTGTGTTTGCACCGATGTTTTTCATCGCCAATCACAGTCATATCTGTTGAGCATGTGAACACAATGGCCAACTAGAGGTGTTTAAGAACTTGTTCAACAGTGTTCAAATGTTAGCAGGAAATGGACGTTTTTAAAATATCGGTACCAAACTCAATACTTTTGCTAACCCTACACCTGAGGTGTAATGGTCACTCCACTTTGCGTCCACATCACCCCCTCGGGTGTACAGTATTTTTTAATTATTTCATGACTTAATTATCATCAAATATTCCTTTTTTTTATGTATTCCTTGCATCTGAATAAGACTGATTACATTTTATGTATTCCTGCACTTGAAATATTGCCCACTGATCATTTTTAGAAATATCAGTAACATTTGCATTTAAACCAATGATCTCTTAATTGAATCAAGAATCATATCTAATTGAGAACTTTGATACCTTAGCCTCTACTTGCGTAGAATAGAATAATAATGTTATCTCACTGATGATAAGTGTGTGGTCTGTTTTTACAGGCTGCTGTGAATCTGCCACACAGGCCTCCTCTTCACTGCTCCACCTTGATCCCAGCGCTCTGCTTCTCTTTGCGCCTCCTCATGTGGGCCTGCCGGCTGAAAGACTCCTGGTGCTCTCTGCCCTGGATGCTTTTCATCTCTCTGACGTCACACCACATACGGGACGGTGTTCGCCACGGTCTCTGGGTCTGTCCGTTCGGCAACACCGCACCAATCTCATACTGGCTGTACGTGACCATCACAGCCACACTCCCTCATCTGTGCTCAGTGCTCATGTATCTGACCGGCACCAGAGACATGATCTCCACCAAACATGGCGTCGCTATTGACGTCTGAGACAATCGATTTCCTTTCTTTCTTTACTTTTCCCTGCAAAACGTGAAGCTGGAAATATCGCCATTGCCTCTGCATCTTTGCCATTCCTACATTATTCCTTCTTGAGAGATTGTGTCAGTGTGTTTGTTACTTCTGACTGCTGTAGACGTTCAGGTATCAGTGCGAAATCAGGTTACGTTGACTGTAGAGACTGTGAATAGTTTGGTATGTGCGGTGTAGGTTAGGGTTGGGTGATAAATCAATTCAGTGTGAATGTGTGTGTGTATGAAGTAGACTATGTAATATGTTGCTAATAATTTATTACATTTTGTCAGTTATACAATAGAATAATACATAGCATTACCTATTTGAGTGATGACAAATGAACAGCTTGTTTATTGTTTTGAATCAGTTTAGTTAATCATAAAGGTGTGGTGAAATGTTGGCAAAATCTTGCCATTACTTGAAGTTTCCAATTGTGGGGATTCCTGTTAAAATGACCAGATTTTGCCAATGGAAATTTGCTGAACAATATGTCTGAACCAGAACAGTTTTTCTTCTGAAATTAAAATCTGCCCTAATGCGTGTAGAAAAAGTAAAGGTTCAAACAGGTACAAACATAACTGTTTAGATAACAATATTAGCCTTCACGTCAATGAAATTGTTAACATTCTCTTTTTAAAAATTATACTCTGCAAGTTTATTGTCTGCGTTCTTAAATGCTCGTGCTCTTTTAAAACCGAATAGATTCTGATTGATTTAATTTTTTTTTAATCGGTTTACAAAAATTTTATTCCAATGTTAGGCCCTGATCACACCGAATGCAGTTTTTGCAGTGATAGGCACCTTTTCTAAATGGTTTTCTATTGGCAGCGAGTATTTTGAATGCTGTTATTGCACCTCGCATTTAACTGCCTGCTTCACATTGCATTTTTTATGGGTTCTGTGCGCTTGCAGATGAAAACAAGTCAACTCTGTGCAGAAAAATGCCTGATGTCATGCACTCCAGCACCAAGACTGTTGATGTACAGTGGTTGCCTAGCAACATAAAGAGCGCAGCACACTGCTCTTTTCTAAAATCAGCAAATTGGCCTTACAGTCCGCCTTGTGTTTTCAGAAATGTAAAACACACTATTTAAATTTAGAATTTTTTTTAAACTATATGTTTATCATTAGTTATTATATTTGGTGAGAATAAACATTTAGAATAGCACAACTATTAAAAGTACAATTACATCACAGTTTTCAACTAAAAACAGAAAACTTCTTTACTTAACATTTTGCCCATTCATTTACACTTTTAAAAACAGGTTTCACATAAGTTTTTGAAACTGATACTGTTATCTTTATCCTTCATTTTTTTATCCACATAAAACCCAAGTAATTAGTTAAAACCACAATCAAAACAAGAATGGTGGACTAGAATTGTATCCGTGTGAATGTATAGTGGTTTTTATTTACTTATTTGTTTATTTAATATATAAAGTGACATCAACAACTACTGGTTCGACATGCAGAGTATGGCATTTTTAGTTAATTTTAGTGTATCCATGTGAATGGGTAACGTTTTGACAACTGCTGAAAAAAACAAATCTTTTTTTGTGTAAATATTAACAAAAATGATGCAAACTTTTGTCCTGAAAGACTGTGTGAATGTTCAATATTATCACCCAGCCCTAGTGTAGATGGTCTGTAAACACCCTTACAAACCTTACTTAAAAGCTTCAGCATTGTGTTGTCATGTTTAGCTTAGTGTTATAGACTTGTCTACCCAAATAATGCTTTTATTTTTTCGAAGTAACCAGACACAAGGCTAGATTAATGCTAAGACTTACAATATGTCACATTTTCAGGAATATATGCTCAGAATGGTGAGTATTGATAGTGTTTGTGCTTGTGAAGCTGAGGCTGTGTTTGTGTGTCTGCAACATCACTGTAGAATTTCTTGAAGGATTTGATTCTCTCTTTAGTGTTTTGGAGTGTTTGAACCGCACTGCTAGTTTATAACGGAAAGTGTTTAGGGATCGGATAAACATTTCTGTTGTTGCAGACGATTACCGTTGCCTTTTTAGCCACAGGCGTTGGAATAACTGTAAATATGATATGTCGACTTTCCAAACACATAGACTTTTTAATTATTTAGTTAGAGCTGTTATTAAGTGTCTTTGTGTACACATCACATCCAAGGTTCATTTTGGTTGAATTTATAGCTCTTTGGACTAAATACTCACCTTGTCTTTTTTCCAGATTTAATTATTAGTCCAACATTGCTTAATGTTAGGTTTTACGATGTAGGGTATAGTCTCTATACTATTCATAGCAATGCATTCTATATGTATTCTAACAGTTAAATGATTTGGATCAACCCAGTTATTCTTAAATATTTTTCAACCAGAATTTTGTTCCCCAAAAATGCTAAATCTGTGTTTGAAGAAATTAAAGAAATGGTTTATCCAAAAAAGAAAAAAAACTAATACATTTAGGCCACACACTGAACCATTTTTTGCAGTGAACTTTTTAAAATGTTTTTTTTATTGGAAGATGTGGAATTGGATTGTGCACCAGATGCCTTGCATTCTAAGAGCCACCAAATAATTTTTTTTTCCTGATATGAGTATTTTTTTCTGTTGTTGTCAATGGAAGCGGCACACTTTTTAAAATGGCAGCAGCATTGCGATGCACTCAGCGTGTTTTAGCATGTGCTGAGCACTCAATAGATTTTTCAAAAGCTTCGACAGTTGTAGAAGCACTCACAGCCGAGCATTTTTTGGAAAATGCTGTCGGTTTTTTTTTTTAGCTGCACTAAAAATGCTTTTAAAAAAGGTCAAGTCTGTATGGTAAAAGAGCCTGTCGTCACGTGCTCCAGCACCAATATTGTTGATACAGCAGTTGCCTAGCAACATAAAAAGTGCAGTGCACTTCTCTTTTAGGACGTGTGTCCACCAAAGCAATTTTGTGCAGCTAAAAATGCCAGCTGACTGCTTTAACTGTCAGAGCATTTAAAAAACACAGAGCACTGTGCTGCTTTCATTGAAAACAGAGAAAAATGCTCAGCTTGGTAAAATAAAACACTTTGGTGGACATGCACCCTTAAAGTCCATGTGAAATCAAAATTTACAATGTTTGTTCTGCTAGCACAGTTAGTGCACATGTTTATTCTTTAGGTGAACAATTAATGAAATGAAAAAAAAAAAAAAAAACTGCTAACCTGATTGGTAATGTTCCGTTAAAGTCTTTGCTTCTGCGTTTGGAGTGGCAGTGTCAGTTTGATGGCTTCAGCCACAATATTCTTAACCTCGCCCCTCTTACCGTTAGTTTGCTATGAGGGAATGATGCGCAAAAAGAAAGCTTCCCTCCACTCAATATTTAGTTTCAGTTGTAAGTACATCAACAAACTGAAATAAAAGTCTCAGCAACTTCAGGTTCATGCAGGCTTTATATTCAACAAAAAGGCAGTGCGAATCTGATCTGAAAAGTGTTCAGTTTGATCATCCCCTTATTCACATGCAGCCAAGTGGTTGTAAACTTTGAGTTTTTTCTGTTGATCAAAAAATACTACAAGTCAATAGGAGTTATTCCCCCCCCCCCCCCCCCCCCCACCCAACATTTTTCAGCATATCTTCCATTGTTTTCAACAGAAGTAAGAAACTCAGAGTTTGGATGAACTATCCCTTTAAATGGCCACAGTTTATAATATAATATTTAACACATTTTAAAGAAATTAAATCTTTTTTGAAGCATAGTCTGTTATGGCCTTTCAAACTTTTGGCTGTTGGTATATGTAAAGCAGTAGTCTTTCAAAATTGGTGTTATTCACTCATTACTATTATTCAGTTTTAACTTGATCAGGAAGAACATTTATTAGCTTTACTTCATTCTGAATTACAGCAGTGGAAACGTGTGTGTTTATGCATTCACTCATTCATTATGATATTAAGGGAAACTATGTTTAAATAATTTGTATTTTTATTTATTTGCTTTGGTGATTAATGCTTAAATCGGTTTTCATTGCCTTGTCAAACCTGCAGAGGGAGCTGTAGACCAACTCCAGCCAATGCTTTTTGTGATCCTTTATATATTATGCTTATTTTGTTTTTGTATTGACTTATTTATTTTAAGTTACTGTAAGTGATGTAAATATTCATTTTATTTAAATGTCTTTTTTGCACATAATTTAGATTTGTCAATAATGTGTTGTTGATGTGCATTGTCAGGAAGAGACAAAGCATTATTTATTTCTGAAAATTGCCACAAGTCACACTAAAGCTGCAAATGCGGCCTCCTGTTATTACCGACTTCTGTCTTCATTTCTGCTGCTCATTGCTTTCTTTTCCTTTTAACTCACTTTAAACGCTTGCTCAATAATTCTGTTGTGTTGTTGTCAGGCATTTGCTCATCACGTTAGTCAAGATAACTACAGTAAGAGACGCCACACTTGAGAACAGAGCCCATTTACTGGTGAACTGTAACATTTAGAGGTGAGTTCAGGTTTCAGTGTATTATATAATAGTTTGTTCCAAAATATTCTTATTGATGACAGCATTTACTTTTACACACACCTGTATGATTTATTTTCATTCATCGTTTTGATTATGAAAATATTAGGTGTGTGTGATGTGTTTGT
The DNA here is from genome assembly GCA_903798115.1 of Danio jaintianensis. Classification (NCBI taxonomy): domain Eukaryota; kingdom Metazoa; phylum Chordata; class Actinopteri; order Cypriniformes; family Danionidae; genus Danio; species Danio jaintianensis. Next base: position 1,003,693 of record CAIGQV010019090.1, read on the forward strand.
GTGTTTTTAAAAATGAACATTATTAGCGGTGAGTTATGGGTGGAAGGAATCTTATGAAGGAAATTTATATTATTGTAGATATTTACTATGGGTTTTGAATTATTCTACTTTATGAATCAGATGTTCTTAGATGGTGGTGTTGTATGTCAGTCAGTAATTATTAAATAATTATGGAAAATTAATGATGAATACAAACATTTAAAATAATATAAAATAAACCAAAAACATCTGTATATGATACTTAAAACCAATACTTTTATGTCAGGACACACGTATTTGAAGCCAACAAATGTTAATGTTCAGATAAACATTTAGAACGGGTGCCAAAACTTTTTTTTCTTATGAAGAGCCAAAAACCAAACTTGATTGAGGACTGTGCGTCAAAGGTAAATATGCCAAACGGTATTACGTTTAAAGTTGCCATGGGTAATTTTCAAGGCCAGAGAGAATCTGTGGACACTTTTAGCTATTTCTGCGCAGAATTTTGTAAAAAAAAAAATCTGCAGATTTATGCAAAATGATTTTGGGATTACGGTAACAAAAAATTTTAAACATGAAAAAACTTTTATTTAAGGTTTGCAATGCAAATCTAATTAGATCTACTTGTTTGGTAAGCAAAGCAAGTCTCAATATATCTACTAAAAAACAGAAAATATTACTTTGCAAACTGTATTGTAAATAAATCATATAAACATTTGTATATTAGTCAATAGTATTACTGAAATTAATATACAAACTGAATAAATATACTTTTATTATTATTTTTAGGTAAATAAATAGACTTAATGATGGGCTAAAATATCTGCAGATTTCTTTGTGCACAGATTCCAGATGTGGGTCTAGTAATTTCCTGATTTATTTTCTAATATTTAAAAATAACTAGAAAAATTTGCTTTAAATCATATTAACAAAGGCAGTATAATGAACTTATTGCAGTAAAAACATAAACAATCCTTTTTATAACACAATGGAGATCAGTAGTCCCTTGATTTTCTCGCAGATGTCTTGTGCAATGTCCTCTATCCATCAAATGACCATATTTACAGTATTTTAAAAGTATTAAAAAAAAATCTGATTCTTTTACAACAACTGAAATGTTTAATTTCAGTTTGCTTTTTTGTAGCTCAGCAATAAAATAAACAAACAAACAAAAAGGTTACACTAAATTCAAAATGATGAACTCTGTCAAAGGCATTTGCCCCAACCACCTTTCCATCATTTTCCCTCTCTTCTCTGCTGGGCCAAATCAGAGGTTAAAATGGGCCAACTTTAGCCCACAGGCCCTAGTTTGCGCATCTCTGGTTTAGAATAATACAACTCATTTAACCATCCCCTTAGTTTTGCATGTAAAGGCCTATTCACACCAAGGGCTTCTAATATGAAGATAAAAATAAATAAATAACAGGAGATATATTTGACAGCGCATTACTTTTGTGAGATAATCTTGGAATATTGCAAGACTGTTGTGTTTCCTATAGAAATGCAGCATTCTCTGACAAAAGTATTGCTTTCCCCTGAGAAACTTTGCATTCTTTTTGTAAAAAAAAAAATTGTGGTGTTTCTCATCAATTGTTGCAAATTGTTGCATTTCACTGAAAACATAACTGCATACTCTCACCTAAGTATTGCGTTCCCTTGAGGAAACATTTGTCTTCTCAAAAATATTGAATTTACGTCCTTTTACCAAGCATTCCCATTCATTCACAAAATTGTTGTTCCCCGGAGAAACTATTTATTATTTTTTTTCCCATTTTTTCAATCAATCAATCAATCAATCAATCAATCAATCAATCAATCAATCAATCAATCAATCAATCAATCAATCAATCAAAAAAATCCCCTATGAAAAAATGACTCCCCAGAGGAACTTTGCTTTCCCTTGCAAATGTATTTCCATTCTATTGCAAATGTATTATGTTTCCTTTAAGAAACTGTTCGCTGTTCTTTGCAAACAGTTGCACTCGTTTGCAAAATTGTTGCGTTGTTTTGCAAACTGTTGCATTATTTTGCAAACCGTTGTGTTCTTTTGTAAAGCAGTTTTTTTCTTTTGAAAAACAATCATGTTCTTTTGCAAAAGTTGTTATGCCAAGCAGTTGCGCTCTATTGGCAAAACGATTGCGCTGTATTGGAAAACGGCCA
>CAIGQV010019090.1:1005841-1018476 GCA_903798115.1 Danio jaintianensis
AAACGGTTGCGCTCTTTTGCAAAACGGTTGTGCTCTATCGGCAAGACGGTTGCGCTCTATTGGCAAGACGGTTGCGCTCTATTGGCAAAACGATTGCGCTCTATTGGAAAACGGCCATGTTCTTTTGTAAAAGTTGTTTTATGCCAAGCAGTTGCGCTCCTTTGCAAGATGGTTGCGCTCTCTTGGCAAGACTATTGCGCTCTAGCGAATTCGAATGTTATCAGTTGATTGAATGGGCGTTATCAGTGGTTTATCAGCTGATAGGTAGGCTCAGAAGGCTGTTATCAACCATGCACATGGTTAATCAGCTATATGAGATATCAAATATCTGCTATTCTCGCGTAAATCCAGCAGAGGCCGCTCCGATTGACCTGCCCTCCTCCTTCCCTAATCCCAACCGTAAATTTTTTTCAAAAGCACTGATTAACCCGCCCTCCTCCTCCCCTAAACCCAACCGTCATTATTTTTTCAAAAGCACCGATTAACCTGCCCTCCTCCTTCCCTAAACCCAACTGTCAGTTTTTAAAAAAGCAATAAAAAACAAATAATTTACTTGTTCGGCTTTTGTCTTACCTGCTTTCTGAAACCGTTCTTCGCCAGACTCGAACCCCGTTATCGCTGTCAACTCAGCACCATGTCACAAGTCTGCCGACGTACACGGTGAGCCACTGGAGAAACTGATAACAGCTCAAAATCCATTCATGTGGAGGTAAGCGTGTATACCACCACGCATTGTTCGTTCTAAAGACAAAATGCAGAATGAGCCTATGCTGATTATTTATTAAATTATATTATTTCCCATTAATTGTATTTTATAAACGTCTACCCCTACCCCAACCCTAAACCCAACCGTCACAGTAATGTAAAATTTCCCATTAATTGTATTTTATTAACGTCTACCCCTACCCCAACCCTAAACCCAACCGTCACAGTAATGTAAAAACAGATCTGGATCTGAACTCTTCTCTATTAGTGTAGCTGATAAATTATGTGGATGGTTGATAACAGCCTTCTGAGCCTACCAGTAGGCGCAGTAGCCCCCTACTGGCCCATATCTATCAGCTGATAAACCACTGATAACGCCCATTCAATCGACTGATAACATTCGAAGCGGGTGTCTATTGGTAAGAGGGTTGCGCCCTATTGGCAAGACGATTGCGCTCTATTGGCAAAACGATTGCGTTCTTTTGGAAAACGGCCATGTTCTTTTGTAAAAGTTGTTTTATGCCAAGCAGTTGCCTTTTGCAAGACTGTTGTGATCTTTTGCATAACTATTGCATTCCTTGAAAACTATTGTGGTTTTTTTTGGAAAATGTTTGGGTTATTTGCAAAACAATCATGTTCTTTTGTAAAAGTTGTGTTATGCCAAGCAGTTGCCTTTTGCGTTCTTTTGCAAGACTGTTGCACACTTTTGCAAAACAATTGCTTTCTTTTGGCAAACAATTACGTTCTTCTGGAAAACGTTTACATTCTTTTGCAAAATGGTTGCGTTCTTATGCAAAACTTATGTTCGTATGTTCTTTTATAAAAGTTGTGTTATGAAAACAGTTGCCTTTTTTTGCAAACAGTTGCGTTCTTTTGCAAAATGGTTGCATTCTTTGCAAAGTATTTCAATTATCAATAAATAAACAAATAAATAAATAAAATGAGTTCATGTTACATACTGTGCTGTTCTCATGCAAAACTATGTAATAACCAGAGAAAATTGACATTCTTTTGTAAATGTCTTACATTCCCCCAAGAAGCTGCATTTTCTTCTTCTTTTTTTGTCTAAACATTTGTATTCTCTCACAATAGTTTTGCATTCCCCAAAAGAACTTTGCATTCTTTTACAAAACATTGGCAGTCCCTCCTAGACTTATTCTCTCTGAAAAACGCAGCTCCCTATCTCATTTCGTGATGCCCTTCTAATTCCCATCTGTCCAATACTAACCTGCCGCAGTCATTGACGTTGTTTAAAAATAATCAAGGTCTTAATCAGTAGCATAAATGATTGAGCCGAACATGTAAATATTAGGATTATGCTATTTAAAGTCAATATAACTTTCAAATCCCCGCAGACTGCAAATCACCACTCTCAAACATTGGATGAATATTATTTTACCAAAACCTTGGCCGAGTAACAGTGATTTCGCTGTATAATTTTAACAGGCAACTGAATCCCTTGCCTGATTTTCATGATTAAATATTTGTAACTCAGTGCGAGTGATTGGAAGCGAGTTCCTGAAATCAGTGAAAAGATCTGTCATTAATCTGGCAAAGAGTTCTTCTCTTAACCTTTTCATAAACGTCAAAGGCAGTCATAAAACTTTCAGTATTTAAGATGAATGTTTTTTCCAAGAACATGCATTCTTTCACAAAAATGAAGAAACTGCATTCTCTCATAAAATAGTTTTGTTCTTTAGAAAAATTAACGAATTACAACAAATAATATTCTTCTGCAAAACATTGCCATTGTTTTGCCGTAATTTTCTTGAATTTAATTGTATTATCTTTCAATTTCTAAATATGTTTGGTGACTAAAATATTATTTTAATAAATATATCTGTTTAATAAATCTGTTTTGTTTAAATGCACCAAAATACATTGCCTGTATTCACTGAGAAATGGATAAAAATATTCATTTTCAAAATGGGGTGTACTCAATTATGCTAAGCACTGTAATAATAATAATAATTATTAAATTATATTTAATACTATATAAATATATTAATTTATATTAATATAAATATATTAAATATATTACATAATTATATTTTTTATAATTATATACATGACCATAGCTCATGACCATAGGTGAGAGTAGGAACGTAGATAGACCGGTAAATCGAGAGCTTTGCCTTTCGGCTCAGCTCTTTCTTCACCACAACTTAGTTGTATAGCACTACATCGACCGCATTACTGCAACTATATTTGCATTATATATATGGTCATGAGCTTTGGGTCATGACCGAAAGAACAAGATTTCGGATACAAGCGACCGAAATGAGTTTCCTTCGCAGGGTGGCAGGGCGCACCCTTATAGATAGGGTGAGGAGCTCTGTCACCCGGGAGGAGCTCGGAGTAGAGCCGCTGCTCCTCCACATCGAGAGAAGTCAGCTGAGGTGGCTCGGGCATCTGTTTCGGATGCCTCCTGGACGCCTACCTAGGGAGGTGTTCCAGGCATGTCCCACCGGGAGGAGGCCTCGGGGAAGACCCAGGACACGCTGGAGGGACTATGTCTCTCGGCTGGCCTGGGAACGCCTCGGGATCCCCCCGGAGGAGCTGGAGGAAGTGTCTGGGGAGAGGGAAGTCTGGGGTTCTCTCCTAAGACTGCTGCCCGGCCCCGGAAAAGCGGATGAAAATGAATGAATGAATGAATAATTATATACATATATTTAATTATGTATTTATAATATTATTTTTAACTTTTTTTTTCTTTTTTATTTGTACAATGAATGATTATTAAAGAACAGTTGATTGTAAATTATATATTGAATATTAAGTACAAGTTTTGCCTTGAATATAGCCAATGCTGCGGATATGGCATTAATAAATAAATAAATAAGTATTTGTTTTTCTGGCAAAGCTATTTTGCCAAAAATGTACACACTGTAAAAAAGGCTGTGTTCCACACAGTTCCTTCATGTTGGCCCAACACAAATTGATTAAGTTAACTTGATAATTTTTTATAAATTTAAGTGGATTAAGCATAAAACAATTAAGTTGTCCCCCCAAAAAATACAATAAAATAAATCTGGTAATACTTGAGTACCAAATACCAATTCTCACTGATAACTAGTGGCTTATCACCTATTATTAATATATTGGCTGTTTATTACTACTTATAAGTCACCTATTCAACATCGCACAACCTACCCAATACCTAAACCTGAGAACTACCATAATAACTAATAATAAACAGCAAATTAGGAGTTTATGGCATTAAAATCACAGTTATGGTTCATTTATTTTGTCATTTATTATTATTTTTTATTCTTTAGCAAAATATTTATGTTCTCACACAAAGTTACTGCATTCATAAAGAAAAAAAAGACTCAAATCACCTTCTTCCGATAAAATAACTTTTATTTCACAAAAATATAAACATGAGAATAATAACACAGCTTATGTTGTACAAGGAAAAAATATATATATAGATATATATGTATATTATGTACATTTACTGTGGACGCCATTGTGTTCACCTTTTCCCCATTTAACAGGCAACAGTAGTCCAAGATTTACGCATCTCTCCAACACATCTGGCTTTGACAGCCACGCATGCAACATTATAAAACAAAGGCAAATAGTGAATGGGGAAACCGAGCCGTTTTCTCCAAAAAGCTGTACTTGCTTGATGTGTTTGGCCTGCCAGTAAATGATGATTGCTGATCGATTGGCTTGTGTACTTTGGAATCGGTGCAGGATGAAATTTCTCTGACGCAAGAGTTGATGGTCAGTGTGGAGAGACTAGAACTGGCCAAAAACACACACCGTTTACAGACGGAATAATGCGGTAGATGTCTAAAAATATGCAGAAATCTGTTATACAAAGATATGTTGGACATGTTACAGTTTTCGTGTTTTATTAAAGCAGTTCTCAGCTGGTTATGATCTAAACAACGGTGAATGAGAGAAATTAGCTGCAGTCAAACCATGAAATTGTACATAATTCTTCATTCACTATTCAGATACTGTTAAGAAAACTGAATGAGGAAAACAAAATATGGGTTTGTACAAATATGAACGTCTTATAATTAAATTATATACAGTAGTCAACATTTGAAGTGGATCAAAAAAGATTTTCAAAATTGTTCCAAGACAAGAATGTGTGTTCAATAGTTTTAGACAATTTTCATAATTGTTTTTTGATCCACTTCAAATGTTGACTGCTGTGTGTTTGTACAGTGGAGGAAAAAGTATTCAACACGTCATGTTTTTTTTTTTCCTGTGAATAAAGGAGCTGTTGCCATGGAAGATTTTGGTAAAAACCCAAACAATACAAACATAAAAATATAACAAAACAAAAAAATCTGAAACAATTGTTGTCTAATAACAATGGATTGACACAAGGAGAAAGTACTGAACTACTGAAATGTATTTAATACTTTATATAAAATAGTTTTTTGGTGATGGCAGCTTAAAGACGCCTCATATGGAGAATGAAGTCACATGCATTGCTCAGGTGTGTTTTTTTTTTACAGACTTTAACAGAGTGTAAAAATCTTGATGGTTCTGTGAGTCTCGTCTATTAGATCTGAGCTTTATTTTGTATTTTCTTTTGAATTCAAGTCAGGTGATTGGCTGGGCCATTCTACAGCTTGATTTTCTTTCTCTGAAAGCATTAGATAGTTTCCTCGGCTGTGTTTTGGATCATTGTCTTGCTGAAATGTTCACTCTGGTTTCATCTTCATCATACTGGTAATACTTGTGTCTGGGCTTTCGCTGCCTTTCTACACCTCCCTTTCTTCATCTGTTCAATACTTTGTTTCTGTGTCATTTCATTTTATTACACATAACTGCATTTGTAAAGTAATTAGATTAGTTTTCTTTTCATATATGTATTTCTTTGGTTGTTATCAACATCCAGTGAAAATTTCAAGTCAACAGCACCTTTAGAAATATGTTTTCTGAGAAAAATGCTGTCGTGTTCAATACTTATTTCCCCCACTGAATATATAATTTGGGAGTGCATGGAAATTGCAATATTTAGTGTTTTTGGCCCTGCACATTTATGGCTATTTTAATTTCATTTTATTTATTTTGTATGGTTTATTTTGTATAATAATTTGGAACCGCATAGGATGCAACAAAATGTCCAATTTAAAATTTCCAGGGATTCTAAAGCAAAACCAGCTGAAAGCTGAAAATAGTCAAAAAATAAAATAAAATAAAAATAGTCTAGAATAATTTACTAAATTGTCCACAACTTTAAACAATAAGCTTAAGAAAGCTTTAAGCAAAAAAGGCAGGGAAGGTTTTTCAAATATGGTTGGTTAATCTCAATAAAGACTAACTTGTTAACCAAACACTTTTTTTCTTTCCATTTCTGCATTTTTATTGCATACTTCCACTGGAAAATGTATGCATAGCTGATTCATTGTTGGAGAAACAGTCTATTTTTTTTAAGGAAGTATCATAAAAGCACCAATCATACAGGCCACTTTCAGAATGAATACTGCAAAGCTAAAAATATCAAAATAATATTGCTGGTGGAAGAGGAACAGGCAAAAACGTATAAGGCACACGAATGCCAGAGGTTACAAGCAAAAGGTGCAAAAATGCATGAAAGAAATGTACAAATAAAATGTCAAACACCTATAATTATAAAAAGAAATGATCACAGTGACATTTTTACAAAAAAAAAAGTAATAATATATATATATATATATATATATATATATTTGGTCTTAATATTATGGAAGCTTGTTTCTGCCACAGAAAGAATGTCTGTTTGTTTGATTGTGTTTAACCTTTTAGAGTGTATATCTCACCATTTCAAAATCTAAACTTGCAATTCTGATACAAAAGGTCACAATTGTAAAATATAAATTCGGATCGCCCATAAACTTGAAATTGAGAAAAATATAGTCCAAAATATGAGAATAAAGTTCAGAATTATAGAATTATATCAGAATTATAATTATACTATAGTATACACACTGTAAAAAAAAAATGCTGGGTTCCACACAATTGATTTGTGTTGGGACAACATGAATTAAGTTAATTTATTAGTTTCAACAAATTTAAGTGAACTGAACATAAAACAATTAAGTTGTCCCAAAAACCCTCAAGAATTGTGTTATTTCAGCTCATTTTAAATAAGTAATTCGAACAAACAGAAGACATCATTTTTGAGTGTAGTTATAGTAATTATAATAGAGTCAGAACTCCAAGTGCATATGAACAAATGGAGAAAAATGATGAAGAACGACTAAGAAAAACTGGAAATTTGTAATATATAAAATTAATAGCAAGATTGCTTATATCCTTGCAGTTGTGAGAGATAAAGGGCTCTATTGTAACGATCTAAGCGCAAAGTCTAAAGCGCAAAAGCATTAAGGGCATGTCCGAATCCACTTTTGCTATTTTAAAGACGGAAAAATACGATCTGCGCCCTGGTGCATGGTCTAACAGGGTTGTGCTTATTCTCTAAATGAGTTATGGGTGTGTTTTGAGCATAATCGTGCATTAAATCAAACCCAAATGAATGGGTCTCATCTCCCATTCCCTTCAAGAGTCAGTTGCATTACGCTATGGTGTATTTGCTATTTACATGGCGGACTTTGTAAGTGGAAAAACTGAACGCTTCACTAGCGAGAAAACAGTTAAACAGACCATCTGCATGAGGATTAAGAACGAGCCTCCTCCATTTGGCCTCTTTACTTTCTCTTTACTTTTCTTTTACTCTTTACTCCTTTACTTTCATGGATAAGGAAACGGTGTTGTATGCATGCCACTGAAGACATCTATAAGCCTACATATTTAATTTAGTTTGTTAAGCGCAAAGATTTGTTTCAAAACTATTTCTAAATTCAGTTTTAATTTCCAGCAAACGAATAAATGAACAATAATAACGAAGTGTGGTCAAAAAACTGAGTTATGTCCAAACACACGTCCTGTTCTTATGCCCCATATGGTGATGCATACGTCTCCAAAACCCAACAGGTGGACAAATCTAAATTTGTTTTTATTAAAACAAATATAAACATGCATATAATAAATACTACTACTACTACTAATAACATTATACAAATGCAAATTGTCATGAATAAACTGAAAAAAAGCCCCCCGAGGTGAAGGCATGGAGATAGTGGTTTTTATATTTATGTAGAAAATAATACTTTTTGTAACATTTTAACCCTTTTTTTTTTTTTTTTTTTAAATGTAAAGATATTTGTGTATTGCTGTACATCCTGTGTGTAGGCCTATTAAGCAATGTGTAAGCATTTGGACCCGCATAGGCACATAACTAACGCCCTCTGTGCTGGACTTTAGAGCAGCTTTTAGCTGGTCAATGGTGCGGTCTATTGGAGTTCCTCAAAATAGCACCACCCAAAGTCTCAATTAAAAAAAAAAGGAAAATAATATATATCAGAATTTTAAGAATGAAATGTATCAATTTGTTGTGAAGAATGTCAGTATAGCGAGTTTTCCAATAAAGTCACAATTCTAAAGGGAACATTTTTTTAAGTCTGATTGGCTACACTCAAAATGAGTATTTTAAAGGATTCAAAATGAGTTGTAAGTTTGTTTTTTGGGACAATTTAATTGTTTTATGTTCAATCCACTTAAATTTGTAAAAACGATTGCTAAATGAATTGATTTGTGTTGGGACAACATGAAGGAATTGTGTGGAACCCAGCATTTTTCTATATTTTTTTATAAATGTCCAAAATAAATGATAAGAGTTCTGAAACAGGTGAAGATTGTCAGATGTAAACTTGAGAAAAACAAATTAAGCGGTGTAAATGCATAAATTGCAAGTAAACAAAATCTGAATTGCAAATGTATATTTTGGAGCTTTGAGTTTATATCAAACAAATGGCAAGGAATGGCAAAAATCGAATTAATTATTTTCTCTTCTGGCAGAAACAAGCTTCCATGATGTATAGCATTGCTGATGAACATCACAAATATTTCATATTGTACAAAAAACAAACAAACAAAAATGATAATGTTTGAAGACCGTAACTGATACATAATCTAGATCTGACGATAGCCATCTTAGTTTTGGACGATGTTCCTAATTTTTTGTTTGTACCTACAGGAAGGATATGTGTGCTAAAATCTTATAATTCGATAAAATCATATATTTTAAAAGAATTACAAAATAACGGCATGCACTGAGCTTTATGTCACTGAAGAGCAATGTACAACAGGAGAGGAGAAACTATTATACAATATATAACTGAATATAAGAATATACTTATGTAGACGAGCTTCAATAGAACTTTATATCGTGACTATCTGTTAGCTTCAACGTAGAAACAATCAGCTTTGATCACCTTACAAACATGTATGTGTGACGTCGTAAGACTGATTTACATTCATGTCTTCATTCAATGCAGAGAAGAAAAAAAAATGACCATTTGCTTTTAAGGCAAGACACTGCAGGTGAAAAGGGTGAACAACAACAACAAAACATTTATCTGCATATTATTAATGTTGATTGATTACATTATGAATTATTACTTTACATAATTATTTGACGTTTTCGTAAATATGCAAATTAGATATGATTAAATATGCACACATTTGCATACATTTATAGCACAAAGATCAAAACATGGAATGAAATCAAATTAGAGTTTTTTCTTTCTTTTTTAATTTATTTTTGACATTCTGGGTTCACACCAACTGTAGATTTAAGTATTCGCGCAAGTAAATTATATACAAAGTCAATGCAAACATGCATTGATGCATCATGGGGAACAAACAATGTGGAATGTGCAACGTGTTTGACACAAAAGCACAAATTTTTTTTCAATTGCATCTACCGCGCAAGTTCAAACAATTGAACTCAAGCGAAAACTTTGCATGGGTAGAAAATCATCCTGTGAGTAAACTAGAGAGAGTGACTGAGCGTGATCTGCGTTTGATGTAAACCCAGCATTAGAGTAAATTTTTTTTTTACAGAGATAAATTGGGGAATCTATTTTATCAATCCATGATTCTAAAAAAATACTGTACATTTTTTGTAGAATATAATTCTAGAATGATAAAATAGGGTTATTATGAATAAACAAAGTGCTCTGTAAAAACCTTCAGAATATTGATATGAATAAAAGTGTGAAGTTTAGTGTTTGTGTTGCTGAAGTGGAGACTTATGGATCAATGTAGGAGAAAAAACTAATTTCAAGAGTTCACACTTAGCTGATGATTGATACCGAGGCGTGTTTGGCATGCTGTCCCAGGAGGGAGCCCTGAGCTCAGAAGATCCTCGAGCCCAGGGCTCCCTCCCGTTTCATCGAGGGAGAAGGGAGTCTGAGCTCAGGTAGGTCTCAAGAGCTCCCCCGAATTCATTCTTTCGGCCTATTCTTTGATTATTAGAGGTTGCCACAGTGGAATGAACCACCGACTGCACCAGCATATGTTTATGCGTTGAAAGCCTAGTACTAAAATGCTCATATGCGGTGCCAATTTGGTTTATTCAATTCACTTATACCACATGTCTTTGGACTGTGGGAGGAAACCGGAGTACATGGGGGAAACCCATGCGAGCACAAGGAGAACATGTAAACTCCGCACAGAAACTGGCTTAGCCAGGACTCGAACCAGTGACCTTCTTGCTATGAGGCATGAATGTGGGACCAGCTGTGGTCAATCATAAACACGTGATCCTCTCGAAATTAGTTTATAAATAAACTTCACTTTGAGAAAATGGCCTTTAAACATATGTTTTGTAATTGAAATCTGAAGACAGAATTTGATAAAGTGCGACAAAAGAAACACTTAAAAGTGTATTTTTGGATGCTTTCTTTACATTAGACTAAAGAAGTAACAGCACTGTCGCCTCACAGCAAGAAGGTCGCTGGTTCGAGCCCTGGCTGGATAAGTTGGCATTTCTGTGTGGAGTTTGCATGTTCTACCCGTGTTTGCGTGGGTTTCCTCCGGGTGCTCCGGTTTCCCCCACAGTTGAAAGACATGCGCTATAGGTGAATTGAATATAATAAATTGGCCATAGTGTATGTGTGTGAATGAGTGTGTATGGATGTGTATTCCCAGTACCGCCAACCTGATTTCACCAAGTAGGACATGTTCCTGGTTTAACATCTGTTGATCCTGGAACAACATTCCAGTCAGCCAATCAGAATTAAGGAATACGTTTACAGTTTATATTAACTTTAGGCTTACGGTTTATGCGCTTCTACAAGATTGTTATCCAACTATTATTCCCCTCTGATTTTGGGAATAAGTTACAGTTATGGTTGGGTTTAGGGGTAGGGAATAGGTATGGATTACATTTTCGAACAGAAATGATGTTCCAGGATCAACATAGATGTGAATGCAGGATCGCATCGTACTTGGCAAAATCATGATGTGCTTCCCAGTGCTGGGTTGCAGCTGGAAGGTCATCCGCTGTGTAAAACATATGCTGGATAAGTTGGCGGTTCATTCCGCTGTTTCGCTGATGAATAAAGGGACTAAGCAGGAGGAAAATGAATAAAGAAGTAACACTTTGTTAAAAGCCAAACAGGTCAAAATAAAAAAAAAATTAAGATTCCGAAAATAAAAACAAGACAAAAAAAAAAATGTTTTTACCTGGAGTGTCTTGCCTTAAAATAGTATGTCATAAAAAAGAAGTGCATTGAAGGTCCTTTTTTGCATCAACACTGGCTTCAAAAAAAAAAAAAAAAACATCCCAGCTGGTGTTTATTTTCAAGACATGAACTCCAAGGCTGATGAGAAATGCATTTAACGGGAGTTTATTATGGAGAACTGTAGATCCCACATCTGGCTGTAAATGAAGCAGACGAAAGCGATCAGCTGCAGATGTGTCCACCTGCTCCAAACCGAAGGGAAAAAACAGACAAAACAGTCTTTGTTTCTCCAAAGCAAGAGCAGCGTGTCCTTCACTGGAGCGCAAGACAGAAAAACACTCCATTCTCCACAGATAGCAGCTGTCTAAAGGTTGAAGAGTGTCTATTTTTTCACCACTTTACCCATAATGCCCTGTTTGCTGCTGGCTTTTCACAGCATCCATGTGTCTCTAGAGTCCAGTGGAGTGAGCTGAGGAACATCGGGAAGGAGGTTTTTCATCATCCAAGTATTTGCTGTGAGCAGTAAGAAGCCAAGAGAGAGAGACAAAAATCGAGAAATCCATGTTTTTCCATTGCATTGTGCTACATTTGTAGATTGTACATGTTCACAGTTCATGGGACTCTGAGTGCATCTTCTGATTGGCTGAGAGGAAAGAGGTGGATTGTGGGTAATGAAGGCTGTGGTGGTGATTCCCATATGGGGACCGAACCGGAGACGGCCAACTTCTCAAATCTGGAGTTTAAAGAGAGAAAGGTACACTTTTAGAGCAACCGTGCACTTTTTCATCCATTTTACATATGAGTATAAAAACGTGGGAGGGGTGTTTATTTATTTAGTTTTGTTTATTTGTTTTGTAACTCAATTTTTTTTTTGTTTGCTCACAAATTAGAAAAAAAAAAAAAAAAAGTAAATGAAACAAACAAACAAAAACACAATAGCCCCTTCGGACCCTGTGTCCATTACAATGGACATCACATGTCAGCCCAAGTTTTTTGTGGTTCTTGAGCATTTCATCTAAAGCCTGCAGTCCATGAGAGTGGACGATTGTCATCCAATCAAATGGCGGTAAGGCTCGGCATGTTGTAATAAAAAAAAAAAATCCACTACACTGAAAAGCAGCATGGTATCACTTCACTCCAGACAGACGTAAGCCCCATTTACAATGTTTTTATTCAGATTTATTGATATGTTTGCCAATATTTCGTAGATTGTATGTAAAAAACAAAAAACAAAAGAGGGATTGCGCTTACTAATTAAAGTTTAAAATCTTTTGTAACATTGCAAGCGTTCGATCAGGATTTTTTCAAATATGTCTGTCCATTAGGATGTACAATGGGTTCAAGATCTGTTACTGAAATTAAATCTCCAGTAATGCTGATTGAACTTTT
>CAIGQV010019090.1:1018876-1032516 GCA_903798115.1 Danio jaintianensis
TGAGAGTGAGTAAATAATGAAAGCGTGTTCATTTTCATTGAGCTGTTAATTATTACATCATGTGAGAGAGCGACTGGAAGATGACGGACTAATACAGTGCAGGCGTTTCTCATATAAATCATCATGTTTACAGCTTCTCATTTTCCCTCCACTCACAAACTGAGATCTAAAGCCGAAAAACAGTTCAAAGCCATGTTGTTTATGTCTCAGTTTTTAACATTATTAATTTACAGCATTCAGCGCTCATAAGCTGGATATAAACTAGCTATTACTGTAAATGAGTCATGTGGTGAAATACAATGTGATGATGTGATTAAGTATTATTGTGTGCAGTTTTGCATTACAGCAATACCAGGAAATGTTAGCAGCAGCTAAATATTGATTTTCAGTCATCTTCAGGGAGAGACTTTGAAGGATATTCACCCAAAAATGATAATTGTATTGTTGCTCGCCTTTGACTTCAATTGTAGTGTGCTCTCTGCTATGAACGTCAACAGGGACCATCAAATATTTGTTTTCCAACTTTCTTAAAAATATCTTCTTTTGTGTTTATCAGAAGAAAGAAACTCAAAAAAATCTATAAACAACATGAGGGGGAGTACGTTTTCATTTTTGTGTGAAAATAATTTGTTTCTTTGACTTTAAATAGCACTAGAGTCAATCCCAGCAGAGGAATCACAAAGATAGCATGACTTAGCATGTTGTTAGCGTCATCAAGCTATATTCCAAGAGATGCTACAAAAATACTTAAATATAAATGCTTAAATGAAAATCTTGAGCTGTGGACCATGTGAAACACGTATTGGTATCTGATGAGTCCACCCTCACTGTATTTCCCACATCTGGGAGATTTAGGGTGTGGAGAAGCCCCCTCAAAAAAGCGTACCACCCAGACTGTTGCATGCCTGGAGTGAAGCATGGGGGTGGATCAGTGATGGTTAGAGCTGCAATATCATGGCATTCCCTAGGGTCAATACTTGTGCTAGATGGGCACATCACTGCCAAGGACTACTGAAACCATTCTGGAGGACCATGTGCACCCAATGGTTCAAACATTGTAATGTACAATTGTACAATGGTTCAACATTAAACCCTATTAAGATGATAATGCACCAATACACACAGCAAGACTGGTGACAGAGTTGTTTTATGAACATGAAAGTGAAGTTGACCATCTCCCATGGCCTGCACAGTCACCAGATCTAAATATTTTTGAGCCACTTTGGGGTGTTTTGGAGGATCGAGTCAGGAAACATTTTCCTCCACCAGCATCACATAGTGACCTGGCCACTATTCTGCAAGAAGCATGGCTCAAAATCCCTCTGGCCACTGTGCAGGACTTGTATCTGTCATTCCCAAGATGAATTGATGCTGTATTGGCTGCAAAAGGAGGCCCTACACCATACTAATGAACTATTGTGGTCTAAAACCAGGAGTTTCAGTTTCATTGTCCAAACCCTGTAGATATACTTAGGACAAACATACTAGCATCTAAATTTTCCTGTTTTAATTTTGATTTCACAGGGACTTTAACAGATGCTAACACATGCTAGGAACATCTAATAAAGGTGCTAACACATGCTAGTATCAGACTAACAGTGTTGGGGAGTAGCTAGCTTAGGTACTAGCTTAGCTACATTTTACAACAGCTTGACAGAAGTTCAGCTACTTATGCAACAATGTAGCTTTTCCAGTAGCTAGCTACTTTTTCCAGCAAGTAGTGGAGCAGCTATATATTCTATTTAGTGAGCTTGCAATGGTCTGAAGCAGCAGTTTGTCATCTTACAAGATCACATACTACACAATTTATTATTTGTATTTATTTATTACTTTGGTTTGCTTTTTGCTATTAGGTGGCCTTTACTAACTAGCTTTACATACCAAGGACATTTTTAAAGTAATGTAAACATTTTAGCTCCTATTAGCATTACTATAACATTAATTGATTTAAAGTAAGAATGTTATTTATGTTAAAACTCCCCCAAAAAATCAATTTTGGCCTGATTCACCATTACAAAAAATGTAATTATGATTTTTTTCGCAGTAACCATAGTTAAATATGTTTTTTGTAGTAAACTATGACATTTGCAGTAAAACCCTAGTTATTATAAAATGAAGCATAGTTTTAAAACCATGGTTTTCACAAAAACAACAAAAAACAAGATTACTACAATTTTACTATAGTAAAACCATAGTTTCAAAATCATGATTTAAAAATTGCATTACAGAACATAAAACCATGGTTACTACAGACATATATACTGCAGTTTTACTATAGTAAAACCATGGTTCATTTCAAGCGTTTATTACCCCAGGGGCCTTTGCTAACCCAAACAAACACAACATTTGTAGAGTAATGTGAACTCTTTAGCATTACCTCAACATTAATCGATTTAATATCCACTTTAATAGTTGCCTAATGTTATGTGTGTTCATTTAAACAGATGTCTCTCTTTTAGGTGCGCGGCTAGAAAAATACTGAAACAGACATTTGTCTCGACTCGTTTGAAAATGACGGTCTCCACAGACGTTCCTCACAGCAGCCCTGTGGTCGACAGGATTTGCAAGCCACATTAAACTACACTGCAGACAGAGAGAAAAGCAGCAGCTCAACAACAACATAAACATCTCGCGATGCCCTTGTTTACGGTGGGTTTCTAAATATAAAACATCTCAAGCTACTAATATTACCAACTCAAAATGATCAGGTTTTTAAGCTGCTTCTTTGTGCATAGCTGCAAGATGCAAAAACAGTGCTTTGGTTTTGATTATGTCACTATATTCCACACACACACACACACACACACACACCCAAAACAGTCATTTAGGAGACCCAATGCCACATATGCAGCTGTCACTCCCAAAATTAAGTGTGAAAATGTAGATTTTTTTTTTTCCTCTAGTTGGTAGTCTGGTTGGTTTTGTTGACTGCATGTTTGGCTGAGTTAGTTTTCTGTTAGTTTAGTGTCAACACAGTAACCATACATGGATAGTTTAGCAGGCTTTCTTTTCTAGACTGTTTAAACTGAGAATGGGCAAATGGCCAAAACAGCAGACGGGAATGTGGGAATGGAGACGGGCGTCTGTGCTAGCTTACTTTAGATCGGTATGGACTTCATCTTCAGCATAGAAGTCAGTTCTTGTTTCTTCACATTGTCTTGTTTCCTTTGTCTCACCCTGTAAGGTAAATAGTTGAGAAGTCAGGTCAAAAATTATCTTATTGTTTAATCCCATTTGTATTGTTTGTATTGTGAAATATAGATTTATGTAAATAACATTTTTTACCATAGAAGCGTGATGATTGTTAATAGCACAGCCACCATGATCGCTGCAAACAACCCCAATAATACCAACAGTCCGACACTTCCGTTTTGGTTTGAAGATGAATCTAAGACAGAATTGAAATGAGACACAAACAAAATTAAAAACATGTAGAACAGAACAAACAGAAATACAACAATATCAAACACATAACAAAGTGAAATCAAATAAAAATAATAATGACGATAATAAAACAAAATGAAGACATTATACAACAATTATAAAACAAAAAGAAATTACATAACATATTGAACAACCAAAGAAACAAAATTAAACAAAACATTAAAATAAAACAAAAGAAACTAAATGAAATAAAAGAACATTATATTGAACAACAAAACACAATCAAAATTAAACAAAACAAAAGAAATAAAATAAAATTACCTTATATTGAACAACAAAACAAACAAAATTAAACAAATCATTAAAATAAATAAAACAACATTATATTGAAGAACAAAACACAAACAAAATTAAGCAAAACTACAAAAAATCAATATAAAATGAAATAAAACATACTGAAACAAAATGAAAATAAACAAAACAAAATAATAAAAGTAAAATGAAAGTAAAACAAATTTAAATAAGTCAAATGTTACACAAACATAACAAAAAAGAAAATGTGACCCCCACCCACTTACAAAACACCAAAACCAAAACAAAAAAGCTAATTTACACAACATTAAACAAAGCACACCAAAATCAAATAAATCTTTAAAAAAAAAAAAAAAAGTAAAACAGTAACACAAGTAAACAAAATAAAACATTATATTGAACAACAAACACAATTAAACAAAACATAAAAAACAAGTCAAATAAAATAAAACAACATTATACTGAACCACAAACGAAAACACAAATGAAATTAAACAAAAACAAATAAATATAACATGAAATAAAACATACTGAAACAAAATGAAAATAAACAAAAGAAAATTATAAAAGAAAAATGAAAGACAAATTTAAATGTTACACAAAACAAATAAAAAAACACATATAACAAAAAAAAAAATGTGACCCCCCCCCCCCCCCCCCACAAAAAACCAAACACACAATAAATAAAACTAAATCAAAGAAATCTTAATCAAAAGCAAAATGTAAAACTATAAACAAAATGTCCCAAAAATTTGAATGAAACAATAACAGCAAACAAAAATACACAAAACAATAAAATGTAAACAAAATGAACAGCCTAAAAGCAAAATAAAACTAAACTAACCAAAACTAAAGATTACAAAAAAACAATACAAAGCTAACATGATACAAACATTGTAATACTAACAACTGGAAATAGCAAGACATACAGCATTGAACTATATTATGCTTTGCTTATTAATCAACAACTTCACATCCTCAAATTAATCACACAGTTCACAGTAAACAAAGACATTTAATCTGATTAAACAACATATCTTAACTAATTAAACAGCTCTAATCATTACAGTATTTCCTGAGTCTAAATAAATGTACTTGGGCAGATAAATATGACTCTGCAACTGTACAGCATGTCCGCACGCTGGATGAACAGATATAAATAAGGAGCCTGGAAACAGTTAGTTAATGAACAGCAGAATGAGTCACGCTGGCGTCTGTCACATGACCTACGTTTCGGAACGCTTTGATTGGTCAAAGCCAGATGAAGGGGGAAACTCCGCCCACAGCAAACTACTCTTAAGAATCTGGACGTTCATAAATCAGGCTCAGATCTCAAACGCTGCTGACGCTCTGTGTGTTTGATCTATAAATGCGTTACTCACAGCATACTCTAAGCAAAAACATATGCTGTCTAACATTCATTTGTGGATCCATTTTTCAAGCAAATACCTGAAGAATTGTCTGTTGTCCTCACTGGATACGACTCAAATATACAATCCGGTTCCTCTGTTGGCTCTTCTGGAGGCTCTAAAATGGCAAAAAATATATAATTATATATATTTATATGACTGCTGAATTATTCATGACCAGCTCCTGTGAAAAGTCATGTCAGAATAAGTTTCCCTTTTGTTTAAAATCATATTGTAGACAGCATTGATTTTTTTCATTGTTTGACAAGCAACAATTCTGTTGCTATTTGGTTGTTTCTTTATTGTATAATTGTTTTAGTTCATTCATTTATTTTCCTTCGGCTTAGTCCCTTTATTCATCAGGGGTCGCCACAGCGGAATGAACCACCAACTTATCCAGCATATGTTTTACATAGCGGATGCCCTTCCAGCTGCAACCCAGTACTAGGAAACATCCATACACACTCATTCACACTCATACACTACGGACAATTTAGTTTATTCAATTCACCTATAGTGCATGTCTTTGTATGTGGGGGAAACCGGAGCACCGGTAGGAAACCTACGCCAACACATGCAAACTCCACACAGAAATGCCAACTGACCCAGCCGGGACTCGAACCAGAGTCCTTCTTGCTGTGAGGCGACAATGCTAACCACTGAGCCACCGTGTCGCCATTGTTTTTAGTTGTGTTTAAATTTTCTATTTAGTTTTACTTTCTTTTCATTTTTTTTACTTATTTTACTCGTATAGTTTTAAGTAACAAAATGAAAATAAATAAATAAAAAATCATTGCCAAATGCCTCAAGTAAAACACATTTCCATATTCAATTTGATTTGATTTAGTTTTATTTACATAACTTGACCAACTAAAGTATACTGTTTTACACAAACACACACAAACAACTGGATGTTTCATTATATGTATAAAAAAGTCTTCTAAACATAACTTGCCAACGTCTAAACATAATTACCTTCCTTTATTAGATTTATCAGATTTATCAGCCTTAGAACTGCATCCAATATCCTGCAGGAACATGCTGATCTGATTTGAACCATTATTACATTAGTTATCTGCAGGAGTTGATGGATGATGGCAAGTATATGGTACTTTAAAAACACTTATAAAAACAAACAAACAAATAAAAAAAAAAAAGGTGATTCTGAGTTTATATATTTGTGTGCACTTATTTCTGATCCCTTGCTCCGATTAACCAAACCACCAACTTTACTAACTTGTTATTAATTAACAATTTAGATGTGCTTCTAATCCATTGAACAAGTGTTTAACTAAAAAAAAATCAGTCAGTAACAATGAAACACACATTTTACTAAAGTAATAATCTTTTTTAATATTAACTGCAATGTTTACCAACATATCTGTTAATATTATCAGTATGGGGTGGCACGGTGGCGCAGTGGGTAGCGCTGTCGCCTCACAGCAAGAAGGTAGCTGGTTCGAACCTCGGCTGGGTCAGTTGGCATTTCTGTGTGGAGTTTGCATGTTCTCCCTGTGTTCACGTGGGTTTCCTCCGGGTGCCCCGGTTTCCCCCACAGTCCAAAGACATGCGCTATAGGTGAATTGGGTAAGCTAAATTGTCTGTAGTGTATGAGTGTGAATGGGAGTGTATGGATGTTTCCCAGTGATGGGTTGCAGCTGGAAGGGCATCCGCTGTGTAAAACATATGCTAGATAAGTTGGCGGTTCATTCTGCTGTGGTGACCCCTGATTAATAAAGGGACTAAGCCGAAAAGAAAATGAATGAATGAATATTATCAGTATTGTTTTTAACTAACCATCTTACAAACTGTTACTGTAAAGTGTTACCCTGTATTTATTACCATTACCATATTTATTACTGATAGTTAATATTAATTGCAGTTTACCAATATAACTATTAATATAATTAACTAACCAACAAGCTACGCAACATTGCTTATATTTATTTAACAAAGACCTAGTATTTAAGCTAACTAACTAGCTTAGTTATCATTAGTGATATTAAGTTGAGTGATGTAAACGTTGTGTTACTTTTCACTGGACCCAAACAAACATAAAATAAAAAGGAACAGAAGCATTATAACTAACTAGCTAACTAAATAACTAACAAACATTAAGAAAAAAAAAGGTAACACTTTACTTGATGATGAAACCTTTAAAATCACGAAACCTTTATAATCATGACATGTCATGAACGTGAATGATACTGTTATTAAGTGCCATTTACTCAGTTATGTCATTTTAAATGCAAAGATGACATTGTTTGTCATGACAACTTGACATTACCAAGAGAACATAACATGTCATAAATCCGTCATAAACATGATTGCCATGAGGCTATTAGAATTGTGCCATGAACATTTTTCTGATCACTTTTTCAGTGGAACAAACTGCATTTGTTGTTAAAATGTATTATTAAAAGTTTCATTATTTAATTTTTAAGAGCGTCATTAATATTAATGACATTTTAATGACAAATTCACTTGTATACCCTGTAGTTGAGGTGACATATCATGACATATTTATAATGGCTTCATGACAATAATGCTTATGACAGATTTATGACAATTTTTGTTGTCTTGGTAATGTCAAGTTTCCTTTAAAATGTCATTACTAAGTGGATGACATGTCATGATTATAAAGGTTTCATGACAGTCTTATAAACACCCCTTCAAGTATTGTTACCAAAAAAGTATAATGCTGTCACAACTGTGCTGCTCCTTGTTAATCAAGGGTTAATTAACTAATATTTTTAGTGATAAAGAAAAAAAAAATTCCACAAAAATGTAAAACTAATAAATTTAACACAAACTGAAAATGTAGTCTTAAAGGCTACATGTGCAAAACACATATGCCTGTAAATCTGATTGAAACTGGTTACATTTGCAAGTGTGTGTGTTCACTGACCTGTCCAGGGTTTGGCCTCCACCATGTGACTCCACTCGCTCCACTGGCTGTGGTTGATGAAGGCGTCCTGAGCTCTGATCTGGATCTGATGCAGGTGACCAATCAGAGCGTCTGTGATCATCAGACTAGTGCGCTCAGTGTCTGACTCTATGTCCACCTGAACACAGATCAACACAAAACAACACTTCACAAACAACAACACTCTTGAGTCTGATTCAGATCATTTCAAGTACTGATTCATTGCCACTGATTCATAATATTAATACATTTGTAATAACTTTTGCACATTGAATTAATATACATTTATTAGTTTATTACAAATGCATTGCAAGTGGTATGTTGAAAAAAATATATTGTGGTGAATTACATTTAAAATTTGTGCTACAGTGTGAAAATCGTGCTTATGCTCACCTGCATTTGTATTTTTTTTTTTTGTAAAAACTACAATATTGTAAAATATTACATTCATTCATTTTCTTTTCGGCTTAGTCCCTTTATTAATCTGGTGTTGCCACAGTGGAATGAACCGGCAACTTATCCAGCATATGTTTTACGCAGCGGATGCCCTTCCAGCTGCAACCCATCACTGGGAAACATCCATACACACTCATTCACACACATACACTACGGACAATTAAGCTTACCCAATTCACCTATAGCGCATGTCTTTGGACTTGTGGGGGAAACTGGAGCACCCGGAGGAAACCCACGCCAACACGGGGAGAACATGCAAACTCCACACAGAAATGCCAACTGACCCAGCCGAGGCTCGAACCAGCGACCTTCTTGCTGTGAGGCGAACGTGCTACCCACTGCGCCACCGTGCAGCCCGTAAAATATTAACATTTAAAATAACTTAATTTTTGGAATATATTGTATAATGCAATTTATTCCTGATTCAAAGCTGTAATGTTATATTATATAACATTATATATAATATAGAATTATTATTATTAAAGATATATAAAATTTTAATGTAGTAATTTTAGAATTCTTTACTGAACAAAAAAACATAACGACAATTATTTGAAAAAGAAATCTCCTGTAATATCACAAATACTCTAACTTTTGATGAATAAAGTACAAATAAAAAATAAAACATACTATAAAATAAATAAACCCAACAAAAATTATATATATATATACACAATAGCTTTTTGTAACTAAATTCAACAGCAGTTTTTCCTTTTTACTTTTGATTAATTTTATTCTAACACATTAATCAAAAACAAGCATGTTTAAAACTGGCTTCCCTATTTACTTATCTGATAAAGCATAAAGAGCCCTTAACAGTGCAGTGACACACACACACGCAAACACACACAAATGGATTGGGAGTCAGCAAACATCTGGTTGTCTGATGAAAGGCCAAGCAGCCTGGTGTGATAGTAGATAAGATCAGCCCAAGCAGAGAGGACTCTGTGTGTGTGTGTGTGTGTGTGTGTGTGTGTGTGTGTGTGTGTGTGCGCGCATTGAGAAGGTAGGGGCTCCAGAACTGTTTATTGAAGACTCATGAATGAGGGTTGTGTGTTGGTCGTAAAGCAGAAAAATAAAAGTCAGAATGGGTACCTTGCTGTTTTGGGCCCTACTGAATTTTATTATAGAGACAAAAGCAGTTCAATTTCCCCTATTATGTTACTTTAAAGGTTGCTGATTTTGTTTTGTAGGTCTCCTATATTAGATTTACATCCATCCAAGGGTAAAAACAACACTTAGATGTTTTCAGAATGTACCGTAAAGCATCAGCTCTTCATTCATTTGTGGGGGAAACCGGAGCACCCGGAGGAAACCCACGCAAACACTAACCACTGAGCCTGTGTCACCCAGCATCAGCTCTTTTCTCTCAGAATTTTAACATTTCTTAAAGGATCCAGACTTTTTAAGCCCCTATCAAAAAGTCTACTCTGCTCTGATTGGTTAGAGTTTTGTGATTTGGTCTCCTGTGTACAGAGCATGGCTGCATTCCATTTTTGGTTATGCCCTTCACTCCATCTCATTCCCTCAGATGTATATCATTGGTTACTTCACACAAGTGTCCACTACTGGCGGAACATCTGAATGGGTTTAAATGGAATGCCCTAAACCCTTGAGCACTTGGAAACTAGACTGTTGGGACGTCAAAATCACATTGCATTCTGGGACATTTAGGTGCTGAAGTGAACATATGAAGCCGACTCACTCCTGAGAATATGTTCATGTAAACTTCCCTTGTTCATTTGACGAAGTAGAACACACTTTACAATGAAGGTGGTGGAGGTTTGCGAGTATGTTTCTAAAAGTGGAGTGGAACGCAGGCCATGTCAGACACCAAACAACCATTACCATGTCTGAATTTCCGCTACTTTCATCTTCCTTAGCACTTGATACACATTGATAAGAACAGTCACAATGACATCACTTTTACTATATTAAATTAAACCCAAGTCCTCATTATTTGGGAAGTGGATTTGCTTTAACAGTGTAGAAAATGGTATATAATTGACACGCTGACAACCCAAACCAAACTCTTCCAGGCCTCAGATGCAACTGCAGTGTCTGAGGGTCAAAGTAGACATTGTTTGTGTCTAATTTACAATACTGACCAACCAATAACAAGTCGCTGAGGTTAAAGGTTCCTACCTCTGACCAGTAGTCGGAGCCGATTGGCCGGTAGCGCAGTAAATATGTTAAAGGAAAAACAGACATGTCATCCGGCCATGATGGAGGACAGTTCCACTGGACCAGTAACTGCGTAGGCTCACCTTTCACCTGAGAAACTTGAACATTCTCTGGAGGATCTGGTTTCACTGAAACAGCATTAAGAACATTAAAATTGGTTACATAGTTTTGTCATATTTTGTCCCTTTTTGACAAGACACTATATACATCTCTGTGTAGTTTCAACTCAAAATACCTCATGGATCATTTATTACAGCTTAGTGTTTTTGTGTGTGTCTCTTTAAATGCAAATTAGCTTGTGCTCCTCGCCCCCTTTCCAGAAGAGTACCTCAGTTACTCAGACAACAAAAATCTGAATTTGTATTTTGTCATTGTTTTAACAATCAGTCATCATTATTGCTAACATGCCTAGGCTACTTTTTAGGGTTTAACACATTGCATGAAGTTTTTTTTTTTTTTTTAACATGTTACTAGCATGGTTAACCACATTGATAGTATATTTGTGAACTGCTAACATGACAACCCCCTACTACAGTAGCATGTTTTTTATGCCATATATAACCTATAATTATAGAACATTACTAGCAATTCTATGTTGCATCAACATGTTGCTAGCAATTTTTTGCTATGCTATGTCTTTCCTTACAAAATTTAACCATGGTTTTACTATAGTAAAACAGTTTTTTTTAAACTGTACTGTACAATATGTACTGCAGTACCATGTTTTTTTTTTTTTGTTGCAAAATGTAATAATATAATAATGTAAGCTATAGTAATCATAACTGTAAGAACCACAGAACCAAAGCAAGTTATGCAAGAACATCTAAAAAAAAAACGAATAAGTAAATTAGTTCATTTCTAATATTCATAATTTATTATAATTTGTATTATAATTAATATAATTATTATAATTATTATATAATAATTTGTATCTAATTTGTATTCACATGTATAAAACAACTTTTGCAATGCAGTGGTAACAAGGTTTTCAATCAAATCTTTAAACAAAAACCTATTTAATTCAGTTGATTTCACCATAGTAAAACTATGCTTCATTTTATAGCTACTGTGGTTTTACTTCAAATGCCATAGTGAAACTATGCTTCATTTTTAGCTACTATGATTTTACTTCAAATGATGTAGTAAAACATTGGTTTATTTTATGGTTACTATGGTTTTACTTTAAATGCCATAGTTAAACTATAGTTCATTTTGTGGCTACTATGGTTTTCCTACAAAAACCACGTAACTATGGCATAACTATGGTTACTGCAATAAAACCATTGTTAATTTTCATAAAGCTTTTATGATTCCTATCATGTGTTAATGCACTGCTAGCATTTTGAGTACATTGCTAATGTTTTAACATGTTTTACCACAATATTTGCCTTTTTATAGCTTTGCTAACATGTCTAAGGCATGTGCATTTGTTTTAAAGTCTTGTCAGTTTAAACTCCTGATATAAGGTTTTCAGAGTGAACAAAGTATAAGCACAGAAATATGTCTGTCACTCATATGTATACTAAGCACTCTTCCACATCAGTTGTTCAAAAAGTCAATTTTGCATAATGTTGTTTATATCAGTGAATTTACACAGCTGGAGAACAAATTGCACATCCATCAGTATGTTAAACATCAGTATGATAAATAGTTGGGCAAGAGCATATGAAAGAAAGTTTTAAAAATGAATATGAGGGCACATTAACTTACAGAGTTCACGAATATCTAGTTGGATGATGGTGAAGTTAGATCCCAGCGGGTTGATTTCAGTTATGTTTACCAGAACTTTCAAAAAGCTCCAGAACTTTGGGTTTGTAATTGTACACTCATTTACCCCTATATCCTCCTGCTCACAGGGTTCACTGGGGATTTGCTTGGGGTCCTGGCCCTTCTGACTGTATGGAAACAACAGAAGTAACAGTGAGGTAAATGAAGAAAGAAATAACTTCATGTAGACATGACAATGTAATGATTGTAATAATGATTATGATGCAGTAAGGACTAGTGGATGAATGACTCTAGATTTTTTAAAAGTCGACTGTGATTTAAGTCGGCGTCGAATAGCTGCAGGTGATGTCATCAATAAAACACAAGATACAAATGTTTTGCAACATGGCACAATTTGCAATTTGTTTTCAGGTAAAAAAAATTTATGGTTAAGTCATAATTGGCACAAAACCTAAAATGTTATGAAATATTCACATTCCAAGTGGTGAAAACGCAACTGACTGTAACGCATTGAGGTTGGAAGTGGCACATTTCACTTTCTGCCATGGTGTTGTCAAATAAAACAAAAGTTGTCATGCCAACTTGCTACTGTAAACAGAAGCTCACAATGCTTGTCCCACCTCTGAGTTCTTTGATTGGTTCCCTTTTTTTCTGACTGAAGTTAATGAGCAGCGGCATGTTAAAAGTTAAAATTTAAATGTCATTTTATTTAAATAATATGCAATCGTTATGGTCATGCATGTCCGTCATGTTTACGGAACATGTTTACACTGAAAAAAACAAAAAAAACAATACAAAAGTAGTGCATTGGAATGGAAGAATATGTTCTGTGTGAAAGCCAAATCACATGATCCCTGAAGTGCACTAGACATAAGTCAAAGAATGGCATGGCAGAGCATTAAAGTCAACTAATGTGTGCAACCTCAAGTAAGTACACAATATTAGTATGTAAATATCATGTTTTCACATGTTGCTAGAATGTTTCAGTATTGGATTGATTTACAACTTTAGTATAATGGTTTTTTATCACATTACTAGCATTAACACACTGCTAGCATCTTTTATCATACTGCTAACATGTCCTAGGTTACTTTTTAGACTTTTCTTGTGATTGGATGGATGGATATACAGACAAACAGACAGATAGATAGATAGGTAGATATACAGACAAACATACAAACAGACATATATACAAACAGACTATATATATATATATATATATATATATATATATATATATA
>CAIGQV010019090.1:1047097-1071970 GCA_903798115.1 Danio jaintianensis
AGCCATTATTTTATATATCAACAGAATGAATGAATGAATGAATGAACGAATGAGGAAGAAAGGAAGGAGTTAGAAAGAAAGAAAACCATTATTTTATATCAACAGAATGAACAAACGAACGAATGAACGAAGGAGGAAGAAAGAAAGAAAGCCATTACTTTATTCATAAACAGAATGAATGAACGAACCAACCAACCAATCAATCAATTAATTAGGTAATTGTGAATGAATGAATTAATGAGTTAATTATGAATGAATGAATGAATTAATGAGTTAATTATGAATTAATTAGTTAATTAATTAATTATGAATTGAAGGTCGCTGGTTCGAGCCTCGGCTGGGTCAGTTGGCATTTCTGTGTGGAGTTTTCATGTTCTCCCCGTGTTCGCGTGGGTTTCCCCCGGGTGCTCCGGTTTCCCCCACAAGTCCAAAGACATGCGCTATAGGTGAATTGGGTAAGCTAAATTGTCCGTAGTGTATGAGTGTGTGTGTGTGTGTGTGTGTGTGTGTGTGTGTGAATGAGAGTGTATGGGTGTTTCCCAGTGATGGGTTGCAGCTGGAAGGGCATCCGCTGCGTAAAACATATGCTGGATAAGTTGGCGGTTCATTCCGCTGTGGCGACCCCAGATTAATAAAGGGACTAAGCCGAAAAGAAAATGAATGAATGAATGAATAAATTAGTTATGAATAAATTAATTAGTTATTGTGAATGAATTAATAAGTTATGAATGAATGAATTAGTTAATCATGAATAAATGAATTAGTTAATTGTAAATGAATGAAATAATTAATTAATTAGTAAACACTACAATAAAATTTGTAAGTAAACAAACATTTGTAAAATAGTAAAAACTGTCAAAAAATTAAATTAAAATTAAAATCAGCAAACTGTTAAATAACCAATAATAAATAAATGAATACACATATATTTATTTATTTGTTCATATTTTTAAGTCATTGTGTTATATAATAACTAAATGAATACATATTGAATACAAGATTAAAAAAAAGTACAGTTCCATACTTCCATGAAAACACACAACAAATACAAACGACCAAATCCAGAAGTGAAATAACAGAACTAAGGTGATAAACTGTGAGTTCAAATACCCTTGAGTGTGTCTGACTTCAGGGCATCATCTTTCAGATATTACTACAGGGCTTCAAACTGAACAATAATTTGTCAATAAAATGAGAGTGTGTCAATGATTCATACACACACACGCACGCACGCACGCACGCACGCACGCACGCACGCACGCACGCACGCACACACACACACACACGCTGATTATTGCTGATGATCATTATCATTTTGGTCAAGTGACGTGCTAAAACCACAACGTGTGACATCCACAGAAAAAGCAAACAAAAGGCTTTTTAACCATCTTTTAACCACAGTTCTCCAGATGACAATCACAAGACAAATTCAAATATGAATGAGACACAGAGGCTATCATCACAATTCTTTTTTTTTTTAATGAAAAAAATAAACAAACAAAAAAACAAAAACAGGGTTTACAGTGTATGATGAAGCCAAGTTTAACACTTTAAGAAGGCCCTGAATCTATCTATCTATCTATCTATCTATCTATCTATCTATCTATCTATCTATCTATCTATCTATCTATCTATCTATCTATCTATCTATCTATCTATCTATCTATCTATCTATCTATCTATCTATCTGTCTGTCTATCTATACATACAATGCAAATGCAATATATTTATTTTAATACAATATTGTTTGTCTTTCTTTAATTTGTCATCATTTATATATTTATTTATTCATTTACTATTTATTTACTATTTATTTATTTACTTCGTTAGTTAAAACAGCTTTTGGAAATATGTTTTTGTTAAAAATACCTTTTGACAATAATAAATTTTATTTTTTTTTATTTTTTTTCTGTAGGGACATTGTTGATAGAGCTTGATAGCTCACATGCAATTGAAAGCAATATTTATGATACCAAGCTATTTAAATGTAAATAATATGCAAAACATTTTTTTGTAATGCATTTTATAGTTTACACCATATTTACTCAAATAATTAAATATAAAATAAACAAACTTTTATAAACATACTTAAAAAAAATAAACATACTTGTTTATACATGTATGTTATTTATTTATTTTTTCTTTAAAAAAACATCTTCAAGAGTGTCAATTTAAGGTTTGTTATATATTCAAAGCTCATCTAAATTATATAACATATTTCTGAATGTCAAAATTTACATTTGACTAAATATTCAACCTTTATGATTAAAATGATGATCATTATCAGCTCCTGAAGAATGACGGGATGTGTGTTTCTCAAAGTAAACTGGTCAGAGAAACACTCTGTCAACATTCCTGGCAGCTGTAACCCGTAACTGAGTAGCCAAATTATAGACAATTATGTTTAGCAGTAATCAGGAGACACATACTTAAGTCCAAAGACGCATGTAATTATCAATCTTCCACAGTAAATCAGGTTTTTAGAGAGGAAAAAAAAAGAGTCTAAAACTCACAGACTGGGAAAAACACACTTGATTTTCATTTCCATATGGTTTAGTCATCATTATTATCGGACAATTCTCGGTAACTGGGAACAGAGAAATTTTCCTCAATGCATCAGAAAATGTCTAAAATGTTTAACTTCTGAAAACCGCAGGCTGCAGTCGCTGTTACACATCACTTTTTTTATGACACTTTATTGCAGGACTGCACCAATCCACAAGGTTTTTCCCACAATATGAATACAAAAACATTATGGCAAGCAATTTAATATGAAATAAAACTTACTACTATCTACTTTAATTCTACTAGTATAGTTTTAATAGCAACTAGTAACTTTGTCATAAAGTACAAGTGCATATTCATTAGCTTCTTCTATTTTTTTTAAAGACTAGTATTTTTTTTTTTGATTGATTACTAGTTAGACACTGCTAATTATTAGGGCCAGACAGAATCTGCAGACATTTTTGTTGCTATTTCTGCACAGAATTTTGTAAAAAAATTTAAAAATAATAATAATCTGTGGATTTATGCAGAATGATTTTGTGAATATAGTAACTAAACATCTAAAACATGACATTAAAAAAAGAATATATTTATTTAAGGCTTACTAATGTGAATCCAATTAGATCCACTTGTTTGGTAAACAAAGCAACTCTTTTGTATAATATATCCACTAAAAGACAGGACATATTATCCAAACATAATTAAATAATTAGTGAATAACTGAATAATAATTGAAGTAAATAATTCATATAAACATTTTCATATTGGTTAGAAAAATTACTGAAACGTAAATTATTAACGTCATGGTTACGTCCGTAACCCACGTTCCCCGAATAAGGGAACGGAGACATGCGTCTGGAACAGACTATGGGAGTGCGTCAGACGACCAATCACTCTGAAGAGTAAGAAAACGGGCAAATGAAATGCCAAATTGCATTGGCAGAGCTCTGCTCCACAGCTGGCAGCAATGAGCTATAAGCTGCACGCTGTGGAGTGAGCCTCAGAATTTTGCCTGCTGAAGAGCCGATCACTCAGCTAACAGCTGGAGACTCAGCCTTATTCGGGGAACGTGGGTTACAGACGTAACCATGACGTTCCCCTTCATACGGGAACTTCAACATGCGTCTGGAACAGACTATGGGAGACTGTATGGAAAACGCCACTGCAGCTTAGCCCGTCACACCCCTGATGTGAAGTTTGCCAAGCATAGCGTGAGCGCACAGCATCACCAGGAGCGCAACCTTCCAACGTCCCTAGGCCCTTAATTACCATTACATGGGAATTATTAAAATTTAGATCGGGAGTCGTAACGAGCTTTTACCTAGCTAATATAGACTAGGGATTTTTTTAAATTACGACAGTACGTTGGGAAAGCGTGCCAGTCCCCGAAGGGGGAGGACGCTGCGGAGCCACCTGCTACCCAAGAGGGGAGACTTGATGGTAATAGAGCATATGGACTAGCCCTGATGAGAGGGAGTACTACATATGATAAGCTGGTTAGCGGGTAGGGAAGACACGGGTCCGCCTGGTCAGGGGGAACACTCCGTGGCTGAAATAAGCGTATGGGGTCACCCCAGGGGGGGGGGACCGCACAAGCTGGCACCGAACCTCAGCATGTGGGTAGACCAAATGGGCATACAGACATCACACTGAGCCAGGCACCCGACTCCTCCGCTGAGTCAGGTGCTGGGGGCCTCGGAGGAATTCTCTAGGGTTCGCCAAGTGGGAAACTTACTAGTAGAATAAGAAATGCGCACGTATCTCCGGGTTAGGGAGCATGGCGCGGCAAGCATTTGTTAACACCGAGCTTAGTTTCCCTCCGATTGACTGGGGTTACCCAGTAATCGGGTGGAAACCGGCTCCACTCGAAGATTATAGAATCTCGCGAATGTATTAGGTGTTGCCCAGCCCGCAGCTCTACAGATATCTGTGATAGAGGCACCGCGTGCTAACGCCCAGGAGGAGGCGACACTTCTAGTAGAGTGTGCTCTCACATTAGCGGGACGCGGCTCGCCCTGGCATTGGTAAGCAAGGGCGATGGCATCAACTATCCAGTGGGCCAACCTCTGTTTTGATACGGCACTTCCCTTCTGCCGACCACCATAACAGATAAAGAGCTGTTCACCAGATCTTACACTTTGCGTTTGTTCCACGTAAAGGCGCAAAGCGCGAACGGGACAAAGCAATGAGTGGGCTGGGTCTGCCTCCTCCGAAGGCAGCGCTTGCAGGTTCACCACCTGATCTCTAAATGGGGTGGTAGGAACCTTGGGCACATAGCCGGGCCGGGGTCTCAGGATAACGTGAGAGTAAGCCGGTCCGAATTCTAGGCACGATTCGCTGACCGAAAATGCCTCCAAATCCCCGACTCTCTTGAACGATGCCAACGCGATCAGCAGAGCTGTCTTCATTGACAGAAGTTTTAATGTTACCGAATCGAGTGGCTCGAATGGATCTCTCTGCAGACCCGCCAGGACTACAGAGAGATCCCAAGAGGGCATAAGAGGGGGGCGGGATGGATTTAATCGCCGCGCGCCTCTGAGGAATCGGATGACTAGGTTATGCTTCCCGAGCGTGTTGCCATCCACCGCATCATGATGAGCGGAGGTGGCAGCCACATAAACCTTCAGTGTGGAGGGTGACAGCCTACGCTCCAACTTATCCTGAAGGAAGGATAACACAACACTAATCTGGCAAGTCCGGGGGTCTTCTCGATGAGAAGCACACCACTCAGTGAATAGACTCCACTTCAGGGCGTAGGCATGCCTGCTAGAGGGTGCTCTAGCCTGACTGATGGTGTTAACCACCGCCGCCGGTAAGTCACCTAAGTCTTCCGCGCTCCGTCTATGGACCACACGTGGAGGTTCATGTGAGCCAGCGCATCCGTGCCGAGGGGGGCCTCGGTCAGGGAATAAAACAACTGGCAATGGGTGCTTTCGAGAGAAGCAAACAGGTCGACCTGGGCTTTCCCGAATCGCTCCCATATCAGCTGGACCGTACCGGGGTGGAGTCTCCATTCTCCACGGAGCGTTTGCTGCCGTGAGAGCACATTGGCTGCACGGTTGAGCTCGCCCGGGATTTGAATGGCATGCAGCGAACTCAGCCGCGTATGACTCCAGAGGAGCAGACGGCGAGCGAGCTGAGACATGCGACAAGAACGTATACCTCCCATACGGTTGATATAAGCTACCGTTGCCATGCTGGAGGCATCTGTCGATATGACAACATGCCTGGATACTTGCCCTAGGGGCACCCCGGCCCGTAGAAAAGCAAGATCCGTCCAGGGACTGAAGGTGCGGCGACACAGCGGAGTGATAAGCACCCGGTGCGCGCCCGCGCGCCATGCCCGTCTGGGAACCCGATCGTGAAGCCAGCGCTGAAGTGGTCTCATATGAAGCAAACCGAGCGGCGTCACAGTGGCTGCGGATGCCATATGCCCCAGGAGCCTCTGAAAATATTTCAGTGGAACCACTATGTTCCTGTCGAGCACTAGCTCCTCCGAAAGGCGCGCTACCATATCGATCGAGTCCAGCTCCAGCCCGAGAAAAGAGATCCTCTGCACTGGGCAAAGTTTGCTCTTCTCTCGGTTGACCCGAAGCCCCAACTGGTCGAGGTGCCGAAGCACCCTGTCCCTGTGCATAATCAATTGGTCGCGAGACGAGGCTAGGATCAGCCAGTCGTCGAGATAATTGAGAATGCGGATGCCCGCAAGCCGAAGCGGCGCAATGGCACCCTCCGCGAGCCGGGTGAAAACCCGCGGAGACAGAGAGAGCCCGAATGGGAGGACTTTGTACTGCCATGCTCGTCCTTCGAACGCAAACCGGAGAAATGGACGGTGGCGTGGAAGAATGGAGACATGAAAATACGCGTCCTTCAGGTCTATAGCTGCAAACCAATCCTGAGGACGGACGCACCGGAAAATGCGCTTCTGCGTGAGCATCCTGAACGGCATTTTGTGTAAATGACGGTTCAGTCTGCGCAGATCTAGGATTGGTCTTAACCCTCCGCTCTTTTTCGGCACGATGAAATACGGGCTGTAAAACCCACGTTTCATCTCGGCTGGAGGGACCTGCTCGATTGCATCCTTCGCCAGGAGGACAGCAATCTCCTCTCGCAAGACAGGGGCGCTCTCGAGGGAAACCCTCATAGTATGAACACCCGTGAACCTTGGAGGGCGGATAGCGAACTGAATCGCATAGCCGAGTCTGATCGTCCGCATGAGCCACCGCGACGGGCTGGGCAGCGCTAACCAGGCTGGCAGAGCCCGCGCTAATGGCACCATCGGACTGATCAATGACATGCCAACGGAGGGGCAGCTCGGGAGGGGAGTGCTCACCCCGGGAAGCAGAGCGGCCCGAGGAAGAGATGAAAATAAGAGAGTGTCTCTTACCTTCCTCCCTGGATCCCGCGATGAGGCTGGAGTGAGAGAAAGGAGCCCGTCCTCTTGCACTCCGAGAGCCTGTGGCGAAGGGGCCCGGCGCTGCGAGCTGGAAGGCGGAGCGTCCCAGACTGGCAGGGCTTGGGTTTGCACATCCGGAGAGAGGGAAATTTGCTCTTTTCTTGAAAATTTGGGTACCACTGGCCCAGAGGCCAGCAGTGGTGCTTTTAAAGTCTTTGCTGACTGTAGGTGTCCTCGGCCCTCCACCGAGGAAAGAGCAGGTTCCCTCTTCTCCGGATGGCCCGTCTCAGAGACGCTTCGCGGTCCGTTTACCGGACTTAATGGCGCCCTGGGGCGGTGGCGTCGCGGTTCCGCGGGAGGCTCGGCGTTGCCGCTTAGCCGGCGGAGCGGGCAGCGGGAGCGGAGCAGGTTTTGGGGCCGCGGGTGGACGCCCTCGGCGAGGAGCAGCCGAGGTAGATGGGGCAGCGGGGAGAGCAGTTTTCCGAGCCCGCTGGTAGATGACCTCACCCATCGCCTGGGACTGCTCTTTCACCGCCGAGAACTCCTGGGTAAAGTCCCCGACGGTGTCGCCGAACAGGCCAGCCTGGGATATGGGAGCGTTAAGAAAGCGAGCTTTGTCAACATCTCTCATATCGGCCAGGTTTAGCCAGAGGTGGCGTTCCTGGACCACTAATGTGGCCATCGTCTTCCCCAGGGCACGAGCAGCCGATTTGGTGGTCATGAGAGCGTAATCGGTTGCCGTGCGGAGCTCATGCATTAAGCCCGGGGAAGAACCACCCTCCTGCAGCTCAGCCAACTTCTCCGCTTGGTAGCGTTGATAGGTGGCCATAGCGTGCAGAGCGGATGCAGCCTGTCCCGCAGCAGTGTAGGCTCTGGCCACGAGGGACTCAGATAACCTACACGCTTTGGAAGGGAGTCTGGGTGGACCTCTCCAGGTGGAGGCGCCCCGCGGGCAAAGATTGACCGCGATAGCGCGCTCCACCTGGGGAATTGCCTCATAACCCCTGGCTGCTCCACTATCAAGGGTGGTGAGAGCGGGAGCGCACGAGGACCAGGCAGAGAAAGGTGCCCTCCATGCCTGCGTGAGCTCACTGTGTACCTCCGGGAAGAAAGGGACGGGGGGTTTGGAGGGTCTTGCCCTTCTAGCCCCCACGTAACACCCATCTAAGCGGTCCGGCCGTGGTGCTGGGGGACAATCTCCAGACCCACGGCCGAAGCAGCCCGGAATAACACGGCTAACATGTCCGATTCCAGACCCGAGGCCGCACTGACCACCCCGGAGGGTGGCAGAGGGTCCGGATCTTCATCGGAGCATGTTAGCCCGCCCTCCGATGCAGCGATGGACATCACGTCCCCGGTGTCATCTAATGAAAGCGCGGCCATCCCGGGGGATGGACCAGCGCTCTCACTCGAAGCTTGGACAGAACCAGCTGAGGAGTGAGGAGTCCGCGGGCCCGAAGGCGACGGATAAGCCCCCACTGTAACCCTCAGGCCTGCCCGTGTGCTAACCGCATGGCGGGGAGCAGCAGGGGTGACGCACCCTAATGCAAGGGTGCGCCGCGACCCTAGCTGTGCAACAGTTAAGCCCTCGCAGTGAGGGCAGCAACTGTCCGCGAGCACCGCATCAACATGCCGGACCCCCAGACATGTGACGCAATGCTCGTGCCTGTCATCCGGGGAGAGGAAACCACCGCATCCAGAAATGCACGGTCGGAACGACATCTTTAAAAAGACGCGTTATGCGACCGTGTGCTCTCTTAGGGAATTCTGCTCTTTTAGTGTGAAACTGCTCTTTTAGTACACCAGTGAAACGCCCAGGGGACGTAAAACCCAGATGAAACGCCGCTGTTGCGTCTTCTCCCGCACTGGTGATAAGCGCTGACACTTTCTCGCTAGTCAGGTTGGCAGATTAAGGTCTTCAGTCTCGTGAGAGGGTCTGAAGCAGAAATTCTGAGGCTCACTCCACAGCGTGCAGCTTATATAGCGCTGATAGCTCATTGCTGCCAGCTGTGGAGCAGAGCTCTGCCAATGCAATTTGGGATTTCATTGGCCCGTTTTCTTACTCTTCAGAGTGATTGGTCGTCTGACGCACTCCCATAGTCTGTTCCAGACGCATGTTGAAGTTCCCGTATGAAGGGGAACACACATGTTCATAAGTAAATAGACTCAATTTAAAAAATAAATGAATAATAAAATAGACTCGGGCAAAAAAAAATCTGCAGATTTCAGTGACCACAAATTCTGTCTGGGCCTAATCATTCATTAGACACTAATTGTTTTTTGTTAAATATTAGTACTTATTCATTATTATTGCTAATTTATTGAAAACTACTATATAAAATATATATTGCGTACATAATATAGAATTTAGTAAGATAAGACTTGTTACTTGTAATATGAACAAAATATATTAGTGTCTACTAAATAAGTACTACCCAATAAATATGCACTATGTATGTATGTATCTGTTAATAGGTAGTAGTATTAAATGTACTATTGTCTATTCAATATGTCCGAGTACCTGAGCAGTAAGTACTAATATCTAACAAGAAGTTGAATCTAATCATTCATTAATTTTCCTTCGGCTTAGTCCCTTCATCAGGGGTCGCCACAGCGGAATGAACCGCCAACTTATTCAGCATATGTTTTACACAGCCCAGTACTGGGAAACATCCATACACACTCATACACTACAGCCTATTTAGTTTATTCAATTCACCTATAGCGCAGGAAAGGGAGGAAACCCACACGAACACGGGAAGAACATGCAAACTCCACACAGAAATGCCAACTGACCCAGCTGAGACTCGAACTAGCCACCTTCGTGCTGTGAGGCGACAGTGCTAACCACTGAGCCACCATGTCACCCTTGAATCTAATAAATTATTATTATTATTCAATAAACAAAAACTAGTATTTATTTTACGGGTACATGTATATAAGTGATGATTTCTGTACTGTGCTGAAGTACAGTATATATGCTGAAGTATATAACACAAATTTACACCTTCCATTTGCGTGCTATGCACATGCCTAAATCGAATTTTGCTTGCATATGATATGCCAATCCTTCCCTTTCATTTCTATTGAGAACATAAGTCCAAATACCCAGCACAATCTCATGAGGAAATGTAACTATTTTATGTATTGTCAGAAAAATGGATAATTTATACAATTTCATTTATATGAAAACATACAATTTTTAAAAGGAGGCATGCCCCCGAATCTGACCCCTCATTGGAGGATGAGCAAATCATACTAAAATGTACCAATTAGATCTTACAAATTAATATGAATTAGCCACTAAATCAAAAAGTTATGAATTGCCGTAATGTTGCATTGGAAATACAGTCTAATAATCCCTTTGTAACGTGAGCTGCAACTTTTAACTTCATATGTAAAATGAATCCTGCACATGTGTATCATTGAGTTCCAGTCCCAAGGGCAGTACAGCCAGCAGTGGTTTTTCCCAGATCGGACACAGTTTGCTATCTGGATGCCCTCCATGTTCTCCAATCTCAAGAGACTGTCAAATTCAGCAGTGAGGTGAAGCTCCTTTCGCTTTCACACAATCCGTAAGAGTGACATGTTTGTTTCTGATAGTATGATAAGGGGCATTGCACTTAAAATAGAGCTGGATGATATGGCGAAAATGTCAATGTCAGTAATAGTTATGATTAATGTTGAATCTTTATATTTACTGTACTTTTTTCTTTGCTCCATAAGAAAGTTGTAGAAACCAGGCAGTTTTTTTTTGTCAGATCTGTCAATCATGAAAAACACACGCCAAAAGTGAATTAAAAACTGTAATAATAAGCTTTATGATTGATTTATTTAAACATGCATGAAATAAGACAGCAGGTTAAGTACAAACATAAAGAATTTCAAACTGAAATTGATGTTGTATATTTAGCAAAATTCCTTCTCTTTGTTTTTTTTTATCCAACTAATGATATTGGAGACAGTGAATGGTTTCCTGAGGTAAATGTTCTGTGACATTGTTTACGAGCTGTTTTACTGATGTCTTTATGTGGTTGAAACACTGGCTGAGAGGTTACATGAGGCATGATACATTTTGGTAAGTTGTGTACGGCTTCTTTGAACCCCTTTTGTGGTGGTTCATGTTTATTTGGTGGTATAACTAGTAGTAAACAAGAAGAGTTAATGTGCAGCTTGAACTGAGCCGATTACAGCAATACCAGCATTAAAAAAGTACCAAAACCACATTTATTGAGTGTGTTTTGTGGTAAAATTGATCAAATTGAGAGGAAAGCTATTGACTGTCTTCTGCAATGTGAAAATGCACTCTATTCTTCCATTGTTTTAGAATTTCTGAATCATTTGTCTATGGAAAAATTACTAGGAAAAAAAAAACATGAGTAAACGGTCAAACTACTTGCTCTACAAACAGTTGTGATTATGATGATGCATGAACAAATATAGTGGAGTTACATTAAAAAATAGCCTGCAATAGGTGAAATCCGTGAAGTAGTCCACTTTATTTTTTACAATTATTATATAGTTTTAGGGCTGTAAAACCCTCACTACACACTTTATACACTTTTCTCAGACAGGCGTTAACATTTTCACACTTTTCTCTCTTCTTTAAACACTCGCTTAACTTCTACCTTCTTTTAGCATGTCCAGAAGTCCAACTTTTTGTGCGATGGTTAGCATCTTCCTCTGCCTTTTGGGTGTTACTGCAGGTGCCTTTGACAAATGAATGTTTTGTCAACATTGTATTGTAGGGTTTGTTGGGAATAAAACTAGCAAACATACAGTACAGCACTTCAGTCACACTGCTAGCGATCAAAGATTTATGTAAATTTTACAAGCTGAACGCATTCTGTACTGTACAGGAGACGCAGCACGGAGGAAATTGATTAACAATACAGCCAATCAGGGCGCAGAACACAATGCGCTAATCAGGACGCAGAACACAATGCGCTGTAAAAAAAAACATGTCAAATTGCACTTAAAAAATCTACGAAACTGCGAGGCCTCGAAAGATGAACCGCGTTATGGTGAGGGACCACTGTATACTATATAATAAGAAAATACAAGCCAATAAGGTTCCACTGGCTGCAGCCAATTGTACATGGAAAAAATAAGATCAATAGGACTTTGTATTCCATTAAAAGCTATTTGTGATTATTATAAAGCCTCAAATGTATGGTACAAATAGCATTTAGCAAAATCATGAATGAGAACAGAACAGAAAATGGTATAAATAAAACTAGATACCAATATTAGCTACATTATCAGTCACGTTTGCCTGTTTTAAGCAAATTAGCCTATCAACCCTAAAAACAGAAAAAGAAAAAATGCACATAAAAATTGTGATCGTATCTGCCAAAACAATGTTACAATAATATCAATAAATATACAGCACCACAGCAAAGTTTGGAACAATTAAAATGATAAATAAATAATTATATATTTTTTTCAATAATTAATGGTGGTTCATTTTATTCGTTTTTATTTTCAATCATGAAAACAGTGCTTAATGTTATTTGTAGAGGATTCAGGATTCAAAAATTGCAAACGAACAGCATTTATGTGGAATGGAAATTAATACAAACAAATGTATTCTCATATTTATCCATTTAAAGCATTCTTGCTTTATTTATTTACGCATGTATGCATGTATAAATAAATGATATACACACATGCATGCAAACTAGGGCTGCATGATATTAGAAAAATCTGACACTGTGATATTTTGCTTTTCTGGAATTGAGATATGAAAAAATTTCACCAGATGGCTTGAATAGACATTTTACTTTTCTCTGGGGAGTAACAGTAGTTACAGAAACTGAATAATCACACTACAAAAATAGTATTTTTACTTTTTTAGATTTTGTCTCGTTTCTAGTCCAAATATCTACAAGTTCTTAAATCAAAAAGCATTTTCTAATCTAGACAACTAAAAATATTATTTTGTTGTACATTTGTTAAGTCAAAATTAAGTGAATTTGTCTCTAAAACAAGCAGAATAATCTGCCGCTGGGGTAAGTAAAATAATCGTTAGATATTTGAACTAGAAACAAGACAAAAATGAAATAGGTAAGTTTGTTTGTTTTTGCACTGCAAATGTAAAATAAAACTGTATAACCTTGATCATATTAATTATTACATTTCTTTATATAAAGAAAATAAAGATATAAAATCGTGTGCTCAGTTGTTTTAAACTTGCTTGAAATGAGTACAGTCACAGGCCTCAAAACATATGCAAATGATAAACTTTCGCTGATCTATTATGATTAAACTTTGTAGTGATTCTAAAAATACCATGTTTTGTGGCTACTTGTCAAATTGCAGACCCTGATATGTAATTATTGCTGATGTGCACATTGCGATATTGTTGCTGAAATGATATACTGTGCAGCCCTGATGCATACCATTTCATTAGAAAAGGAAAAGAAGTCGTGTGAAACTAAAGACTGGAGTAATGATGCAGAAAACTCAGCATTGAATCACAGAAATAAATGACATTTTAAAATATAATACGATAAAAACTTCTTTTTTAAAAAATGGCAATAATATTTGACACCATTACTGCTTTTTGCTGTATTTCTAACAAATAAAAGCAATGTAAAATATGCAAACTAATACCAAATGAGAAGAGAAAAGCTATAAACACATAATTATAACCAATACAAATTTTCTAAATACACATAAATGTATCAATACTGACAACATTCTGCACTGTAGACAGAATCATACACCAGCAATTCAACTTCCGTAAGATCAGTATTCCCTTCCAAAGTGGATGCACCTGTGGTTCTTTCCGCCAAAAAGGGGCAGAATTATCAACCCCCACCCGAAGGAATGCTTCTCCTTCTCCTCGACCACAAAAATGCACCTCTACCTTCCACATGTCAAAGCCACAGCGTGAAAAACCAAAAGCTAAACGCTGACCACGAGCCAATGGTAAATTATATATCCTTATATATTATTTAGTCTGTTGCCTGTTGCTGTTCGGGACGACTGGCTCAAACGCAACTGAGCGATGAAGCATCTGGAGGAGATAAACATAGAGCTGTTAATCCAGGTTAAAAACAGACCCTCGGTACCATAACACCCTTTAGCATTTTCCAACAATATGGGCAGTATGACTGTCCCATATTGTTCTAGTATACGTTTAATAGTCTTTGAGAGGGGAAAAAAATCTAATACAAAAGTTACTACTGGAAAATTGTGACAAGTTGTAATTACAAATTACTGTAAGTCTGTGGTAATCAACAATAGTCTTTTATTTTAACCTTTTATTATTAGATCAGCAATATGCATGTTTTAAAACTAGTAACATTAATCATGCATATAACCACTGGCTTTGTATTGTGCACTCATAATACATTTTACACAAACGCAGGCTCATAAAAAATATGTGCTTGTGGCAAAAATTTTCGTCTGTCTCACAGCCATTTCAAAATGAATATGCTCTCTAAGCACCATTTAAAAATAACAAACAAACTTGAAAATAAATAAAAAAGTATTTCCTTAAACTAGGATTGCAGCAAATGATTCATTTGATAATTAGTTAAACTACATGTTATTAAAACAT
Source organism: Danio jaintianensis (assembly GCA_903798115.1). Classification (NCBI taxonomy): domain Eukaryota; kingdom Metazoa; phylum Chordata; class Actinopteri; order Cypriniformes; family Danionidae; genus Danio; species Danio jaintianensis. The sequence goes on from CAIGQV010019090.1 coordinate 1,061,566, forward strand.
TTGAAGGGATAGTTCACCAAAATTTTTTAAATATGTCATTATTTACTCATCCTCCTTGTTCCAAACCTGTCTGAGAGTCTTTCTTTTGTTTAACACTGGAAAATGCTGGAAAAAAAATGTCAATGGCTACTTTTTTGACATTTTTCAGAATATATTGTTTTGTGTTCATTATTATTTGTTTGAGAGCAATTCATGTTTGAGTGAACTGTCTCTTTAAAAAAATTAATTGGCCGCAATGCATGATTTCGGCAGTCATATCAGTCTTGAAAGATAAATGCTTTTTTATGTAATTGTTATTGTCCTGAACAGAAAGTAAATTATTGGCCCATAAATTATGGATTATTTCTGCTTTACAGTGTTTTCTCCCCTTGGTTGAATAAGCTAGGTTTATTATCTTAATCTTTGACAACATATTTAATTCTGTACTAAGGCTGCATGATATTGGTAATAAAACGTACATTGTGATATTTAGATTTTATGCAATTTATATTGCAACATTTCATAAGATAACTTGAATAGTTGTATGGGGGAAAACGATTATAACTTTAGACTGACAGGGATTATTTTGTAGGGGAGTGCATCTGCATAAAATAGTCTAAACTAATTACAAGTGTAGATAAATACAGTAGAGCAAATATACAAATGCAGTATATTAGTATTCAGTAACAGAAATAAAATAAACTGTATAGTCTTCATTGTGTAAATAATTAAATACAATTAATCTTTGTCTACAAACGTAAAGCCCAAATGCTTTAAACTTGCTTAAAAAGTTCACACAGGCCTTAAAAACACATGCAATTGATTAACTTTCACTTTATTATAGTTAAACTGAAATGACTCCAAAATTCCTGTCTTCTGAACTGTTGTACCTGGTCAACTATAATCCTGACTCCATATTGCATGTCCAGCGATGTGACTATTACATATGCACACATTGCAATATCGATGCTAAAATGATATATTGTGCAGCCCTATTCTGTACATTTTGAGGTTTTACATGATCCCCATATGATGTTTGCTTTATGGAATGCAAAAAAAAATATCTTAAAACTTGGAATTCTTATTTATATATTCTTAATTAAGTCCAAGGTGGTTATTTTTTATTTAGAGGCCTTCATATCAGTTATTTGCTTCCAAATAAAAATATTTATTGCTATTGGCAAGCCATTGCTGAAAATCCCAGTAAATCAGCAGTTGCTAAAAATAACCCATCTAACACCAACAAACATGTCACATTCAGTGTAACTTAAATATTTCTTCCCCATTTTGGTGCTCAAATTGAATCTTTCTGACTGCATCATATCTAAATGCACTGTGTGTTACTGCCATGTGATTGGTGGATTTGATATTTGTGTTAAAAAGCAGCTGAACTGGTGTACCTAACAGTATTTTTGGAGTTTGCAAAACTGTTGGTAAAGGCACATTTGTCCAATGAGCCTGAATCTGAATAGATAATATTATGCAAATCTTATGGTCTATGAATATCCTGCAGCAAAACCTCTTCTATGAAAGACAATCATTCACAGTTTCACATTTTGATTATATTGCATTACAAATCCTTGTTACACAGTGGTCCCAAATGTTCCTAAAATTACCATTTATGAAAATCTAATGGTTTTGGAGAATTTTTCCCACCACGAGTTTTCATATTTGAATATTCAACGCCAAAACAAACACGTACACACACATACAAGCATATGCCAACCAGATGTTGAGTTTGCATATTCAAGCAACAAAAAAAAAGTGAAAATTGTAGTTTAGAAAAACTGTAGTGCACAGGCAGGCAAAATTAATGGCATCTATCAGGTTCTGGAATACAAAGACATATAGTATGCATAAACGTCTCCAAAACTGAATCATCAGAATACCAAATGTGCAAGTGTAACACAGCTCATCCATCAGAATATACCTCACCTCAATATAGCAAACCAACCATGACTCTTCACTGACACTAATGGCCCTGTTCCAAAACCTAGAGCACTGCCTTGCTTTCTACTACTGACCGAGACTGCTGCTCCTAAGGCAACATTCTAACTCTAATCAGTGTTGTTATTTTAACTAAGGAGAGTTTCCTCCATAAAAAAAAACCCAAAAAGTGTCCAAATAGGTTGTTTGTACAAGCAGATTATTATGAGCTATAGTAGGGGTGTGCAATATGACGATTTTTGATCTTGGATGATCTAAATGTCTTTACAATCTACTTTTGAAGGAATATTGTAGTATCGTGATAGCAAACATTGTATACATTGAAATTATGGTGACTCTGTCTCGATACTTTAGAGCATGAAACATTCACATTAAATATTAACTCAGTGGTAGAGTTACTCAGTGGTAGAGTTACACTCACAGAACATGGCACTTATTCATAATGACAAAAGCATGCTAGTTTCATATGCTTTAAATCCTTACTGGTTAAACAATTCACTTGCATGTCACACACACTTTTTTCAAACCGTGTACACCTGGAGAGCACTATATGTGGTCACATATGACTAGAAAAGTTCATTTGAGTCAACAAAAAAATAGAAGGCATCTAAAGTATTATTTAGTAAACACTCATATGGTTTGTATTTCAGGAATATGACAAAATGCCCAACATAATTGTATAGGTTGAAAGACAGGATGTAACAAAAGGGGTGTTTATACAGCACAATTTTAAAACTGAAAATGAAATGTGTTTTGGCAATCTGAAAATGCAAACGTTGGAAAATAAGTTTTCAAAAACATTTGCTGCGTCTCAATCAGCACCCTAGCTCTCGAGGTCGTGTGCAGGAATGCAGGCACTGGTAAGGACAGTGATGAGCTTGGTTCATCACACATTGAGACACACCAAGGGCCGCTGTCATACACCCAGCGCAACAAGGCGCAAGACGTGTGATCTGTTGCTATTTTCAGACCAGCGCAACCCTAATTTTCCCGTTTTGCGCCACGTTGTTTAAATAGCAAATCCATTTGTGTCACTTTTGTCGACTCATGGGTGTTCTGGTCTAGAAAAGAGGTGTGTTAAGGCGCATTGTTGGTACGTTGCTATTTTGAGAAACTAGAATAGACTGCTAAAAGCTGGTCTAAAGTCCAGTGCAGAGCGTGTTAGTTGTGTGCCTGTCTTACACATTGCTTAATACACACAGGATGTACAGCAATATGCAAATATCTTTACAAATGAAAAAGAATTTAGGGATTAAAATATGACAAACATTATTATTTTCTACATAAATATAAAAACCACTGCCTCCATGCCTTCTTCATCTCGGGGGGCTTATTTCAGTTTATTCATGACAACTTGCTTTTGTATAATATTATTATTATTATTAGTAGTAGTAGTAGTAGTAGTAGTAGTATTTATTATATTTATATTTATATTTGTTTTATTAAAAAGAAGCTTAGATTTGTCTACCTATCAGGTTTTGGACCATATGGGGCATAGGACGTGTGTTTGGATATAACTCAGTTTTTTGACCACACTTCGTTATTATTGTTCATTTATTCATTTGCTGGAAATGAAAACTGAATTTAGAAATAGTTTTGAAACAAATCTTTGCGCTTAACAAACTAAATTAAATATGTAGGCTAATGGAGGTCTTTAGTGGAGTGCGTACAACACCGTTTCCTTATCCACAATAAGGAATTTTCTCGCTAGTGAAGCTTTCAGTTTTTCCACCTACAAAGTCCATCATGTAAATAGCAAATGCACCATTACGCGACGCAACTGACTCTTAAAGGGAATAGGAGATGAGACTCTGATTGGTTTATTCTCAAAACACACCCATAACTCATTTGGAGACAAGCACAACACTGTTGCCATGCACCGCGGCGCAAACCGTATTTTTCCATCCTTAAAATAGCAAAAGTGGACTCGGACACGCCCCTAATGCTTTTGAGCCATGCACTTTAGACTTTGCGCCTAGATCGTTAAAATAGAGCCCCAAGTGTGACATAACAACGTCCTCATTGTACATCATCAAAACTAAATAAATAACGGATTATTTTTAGAAAAACGTCTCTTGTTTGTCATTACGTTTGATGATTTGGATCACGTGATTCAAATTTCACGCTTCCGAACTTCCTTTATGTGCACTGCAAATATTTTGCGATTGAGACGGCACTTAAAATGGCTGGCGACCCGATCAGTGCACTGACTACTGAACAAGGGTGCTGATTGAGATGCACCCAATATCTTTATTGTGCCTCTGCAAACTACTAAATGCAAGTTTGTGGTAACTTTGACATCATGTGTCATGTCTTTCGCAACATGTGAATACCAATAAAACAAAAACAATGAATGACTACATGGCCATATCTGTGCATGTACAAAGTCGTTTGGCTGTTTTGGAGGATTTGTGTCAGCTTCATAAGGCCCCAGTGTATCCTGCATATGTTGTTTTGACTCACAAAGTTCCAGTAGAGGGGTGGCACGGTGGCTGAGTGGTTAGCACTGTCGCCTCACCGCAAGAAGGTTGCTGGTTCGAGTCCCGGCTGGACCAGTTGGCATTTTTGTGTGGAGTTTGCATGTTCTCCGTGTTGGCATGGGTTTCCTCCTCAATCCAAAGACATGTGCTATAGGTGAATTGAATAAACTAAATTGTTCATAGTGTGTGAATGACTGTGTATGGGTTGCTGGAAGGGCATCTGCTGCGTAAAACATTTGCTGGAATAGTTGGCGGTTCATTCCACTGTGGTGACCTCTGAAATAGAGACTAAGCCGAAGGAAAATGAATGAATGAATGAATTCCAGTAGATATTTACTTGCATTTTATGAATAACAAAAGACCCCGGTTTAAGCTAAAAATTGTATGTTCTTATTTAAAGTCAACCCCGTCTTAGTTGGCCTGAGGGTAAGTAAAGAAATGGCAAATTTACATTTTTGGATAAACTGCTGCTTTTAAAATATTTCTCTGAATGTCAAATCAAGTCCTGAGAGTAGGGGAACCTCGTGGGACGCAAGTCGCCTCAAAGTAGCAAAGACAGCCAAGAAAGTGGGAAGGAATGTGCAAGTCTCGCCAACATTTAATGTTTCTTTCCATTGAATTCCAGCGTTTGCTCCGTGGGGTTGCTTGCTAAGCCTGCCAATAGTGAGGCCGACTCTCACAGAGCTGTGATAACAAAAGATAAGACTCTCATGAATGTCTTTTTTTATATAATATCGTTTTTAATGTCAACTGAGCTGAAACAATTATATCTCCATCTGCTGCACAAGCTTATCGGCCATTGCCGGTGTTTGTATATGGAAAATTGAAAAGGCATTGTTGATAAAAGGCGTAGAAGTAAAGACATCCTGTGGCCTTGTGTGAGATATTGCCCAAAAAAAGAAAAGAAAAAAAGAACAATGACTTTGTGCAATACCTTCTCTCGCTACAAGTACTCCTTTTTGTTTCTGATTGCAGATCCATTTTATTTCAAGTTGTGTTTGGCTTGTTTAAATCAAACTCTATTACATTTGCTTTGTTAGTGAAATTGTGTGAAAGATGCCATTTGAACTTTGGTGTGCACCAAAGAAGTGGACTGAGACCTCTGAAAAGATGGCCCATCTAGGATTGGATACCAGCTGGTACACTGTAAAAAATTATATGATCAATAAGTCATGACAACATATGTTTTTAGTTAAGTGTAACTTATTAAAATAAGGTAATCATGTTCCAACTTAATTTTATGAGTTACGCAAGCTGTTCTAAGTCAGTTTTATATATTGAGTTCAAATGTCTCATAAGGTTAACTTGATTCAGCTTAGGAATTTAAGGCAACCAGTATTTTTTTACTGTGTATGTGCATGGACCTAGTAATGGGCAATATCTTATTGTTTGCAATATACTAGGGATGCATTGAATTTTTTGGACACTGACAAATTACAAATTAAAATATCTCTTTTGGCCGAAAGAGGAAAAATGACAAAAAAAAATTAGCCGAAAAAAGGGCTATGCTGTGTCCCACTGCCCACCCACCGTGCACTGTTTTTCCTCTCCCTTCAGTCCTAGTCACTGAGAGGGGTGAAGTGGCTTTCACAATGGATGTGGAAAGTGCTGCACTTTGAAACCCATTCATTTCAATGGCATGTGCTGCCATGCAAACTAGCTTGTGCGTGCCAGGGTCAAAGTTCTAAATAGCTCAATATGCTCACCAGAAAAGCAAAGTCCACTCAAATTATGCAGAAAAAATACATTTCTATGTGTTTTACCTGTTCCTGCTGCTTGCAATAAAATAAAATAAAAAATGACACCTCTCAATTTGTTCATCAAATAAACTTTTATTCAATAAATTGGTTATTTTATTTACTTGTGTTTTAAAAATCTGTATAATTTAAGTTATTTAGTTACAAAACATTTGTATAAATAATAATTTGTTAAATAAAGACACCATTAATGACAGCAGATCTTTGTTTTTGTTATGTAAATGATGAATTATTGGCGCTATTTTGACTCCTTTGGACAACTAATATAAATACCAAGTACGCACATATATGGAGCATAGCAAAGTTTCGGATGTCGGCAAGATCTGTCATAAAATATATCACGTAAAAGATTTTTTGTTTGTTTGTTTGTCTCTTTAGATTTGTCTTAAAAATGACAATGTAAATGCTAAGTGAACCAGCACTAAATGTACTATTATATTTTGTGATCTGGACCAAATGAACCAAGAGGACTGAACTACAAGTGTGAGCACACACCCGTCCAAAACAAGTTCACTCAATTTAGAGGTTTTATGTCTTTAATTATCAAGACCAATTCAGAGCAAGTCTAAGCACAGATCGCAAAGATGACTCATGAAGTAACATGTCGTCTTTTTACAAGGGAAAATGCAGAGAGGACGCTGAAAATAGACAAGCGTTCCCCTCTTTGGCGCATTCCAACTCATTCAACACGCTTGAATGGAAAACAGACGACCTGACAAATGGAAATGCTCACGTGAGGAATGTGATGCATATTTGCCCTGGGTTTGATGCATTTTTCTGTGACACTTGTTTCCTATTCTGCATGCATGCACAGGTGGTGAGCGTTTCAGAAAACATAATTCATCAGTCGAGTGACATTTCTCTAGATTATCACCTTTGCAAAGGGCAGCAGGAGTAAACAACACAAATATGAATGGGCTAAAGGTGCTTTGGACAAATCTGACATTTGCGTTAATCTGCTGTGAGCCTTTAATGAGCCTGTTCGACAAGAAAATCAAATGTGGTTGAACTTTAACACTTGAGCTGGCAGAATTTTGGCAATCGATGCTTGATGGAAGATGAAAATAGCATGTAAAATAAACAATAATGTAAACTATTTTATTATTTTAAAAAGTATTTAAAAAGACAGAAAAATCAGTGATTAACTATGATAAGTAACAGTGGTTAGCACTGTCGCCTCACAGCAAGAGGGTCGCTGGTTCAAATCCCAGCTGGCCCAGTTGGCATTTCTGTGTGGAGTTTGCATGTTCTCCCCGTGTTCACGTGGGTTTCCTCCGGGAGCTCAGGTTTCCCCCACAGTCCAAAGACATGCGGTATAAGTGAATTAGATAGACTAAATTGGCAGTAGGTGGCACGGTGGCTCAGTGGTTAGCACTGTCGCCTCACAGCAAGAAGATCGCTGGTTCGAGTCCCGGCTGGGTCAGTTGGCATTTCTGTGTGGAGTTTGCATGTTTTCCCTGTGTTCGCGTGGGTTTCCTCTGAGTGCTCCGGTTTCCCCCACAATCCAAAGACATGCGGTAGGTGAATTGGATGAACTAAATTGACCGTAGGGTATGATTGTGTGTGCATGGGTGTTTCCCAGTGCTGGGTTGCGGTTGGAAGGGCATCCGCTGCTTAAAACATATGCCGGAATAGTTGGCAGTTCATTCCGCTGTGGCGACCTCTGAAATAGAGACTAAGCCGAAGGAAAATTAATAAATAAATTGGCCGTAGTGTATGAGTGCGTGTAAATGAGAGAGTGTATGGGTCTTTCCCAGTACTCGGTTGTGGCTGGAAGGGTATCCACTGTGTAAAACATATGCCAGAGTAGTTAGCGGTTCATTCCTCTGTGGCGACCCCTGATAAATCAGGGACTAAGTAAAGTGAATGGATGTCTCCTAATAAAAACATTCTTGTGGTTTTCCTCTTTAATGTTGTTATATTCACTTATGACCAGCTAAACAAAATTCTAACATCTTCTCAATGCACTGTTTTGGCAAAGCTACTCGAAATCTAACTCAAAAAATTTATCAAAAAGAAGTCAAAGCAAATACAGAAATAAATAAACACATGAAATATGCAAAAACAAAAATTTCTTTAATGTCTTGCTAATGTAGATTAACTACATCCTTCTTAAAAGGTCATTTATCTAAAATTTTTGAAAAAAGGCTCCGATGTCCTACTCGTAAGTCCAAGAGAATTGGATGCATTTTCCCAGAGTTGCCTGTGGTGCAGGGCCACTGCAGGTCTTCGGAAAAAGAAAGAGAGTGGTTCAAGCACATCTTCGCAACAAGAGACGAGTTTCAAGGGATTGAAGGAAAATAAAGCTGCAAGTAATCTTCCCTGTTGTTTGGATGGGCAGAGTCTACTAAACAGTCCAGGATGTGGATACACAGGAGACCATGGCTTGTGTTCTCTCTTCGACTCAAACAAAGACCACCCAGTGCCCTTCAGATAAAGGTGTGGTTTACAGATAACTGACTGGCAGAGCTTGCAAAAACTGAGCCCAGATATACAGCATTAGTCTGGAATAATGGTGACATGTCAGAATCTACTGGGAGAGAGTAATATGTTGCCCATTTGAGGAAGAATGGGTTGGAAAGATGTAAATCCAAGATACAGGATGAACTCAAGATGGGTAACAACTAGTGCAGTCTTACAATGGAATTTTTTTTTACCATGGGAGGAACACTGAAGGTATGTTGTGAGCAATGTCAGCACGCCTCAGGCAAAGACTTAATGACTTGAACAACTTCTGGATCTCTGGAACAAAACCTGATGTAAACACAAATCAACCAACCAATTCCAGAATTCATTGCATATGCAAGATAGGTGGTCTTTAGTGGCTCTCTGAATACATTCGACCAAATGAACATTTATACTTGTCAAAAAAATCAGATCTGGTGCATTTTTAACTGCCTTTGGAAGTGGTTTAAAGTGGATAAGCTCAAATGTTTTTAGACCCTGTCTGAATGATTCAATTATTAAAATAGCTGACTATTTTAAAAAGATGAAAAAAAAAAAGAGAAAACATGTAGGGAGACAATCAAAAACAATATAAAGATATAGAGTCACTAGAATTTGTTGCTCCATCATCTGCAAAATGCTGCCTGGCTTAATCAGGGCTGGTGACATTACAGAGCTTTATAAAGTTTCCACTTAAAACAAACTTATGATTTCAGATAGCAAGGTTTAAATTCAATCAGGCTAACACACACTTTAGCAACATGCACACTAATGTATAAGAATTATATGGAAAGTAGGCGGTCTTTAGAGGCTTTTCAAATGCACTCGCAATCGCATGAGCATCTAAATTACTAAAATACTCCGAACTAATTGTGAAAGTGGTGAAAAAATGACAATCTCAAAATGTTTAAAGCCCTGATTACACCTGTACTTGGTTTCATCCACTTGTGATTAGCTCAACAAAAAAGCATTTTAATACCAGGCGTAAACAGGGCCTAGACTGTCTCTTGAGGAACCATCAAAATACGGTGTTAATAGATATAAAGCAGATCGTCTACTAACACTTTAATGACTGGTAATTGACATGCAGTTGCCCAATTACTAACAGTCAGATACATAAAGTGTCACCAAGAATTACCAGTATAAAGTACCAGTCACCAATAATTACCAGTCATTTCTGTTTCTGAGTTCCATGGAAGAAAGTAGGTCAAAAGGGTTTGGAATGATGAGTAATGGATGAAAGAATGTTAATCTTTTTTGTGAACTAATCCTTTATGGTTTAGATCAAGAACAAAATCCTGCCAAATCAGGTAGACTGGCCAATATCCACGACAAGTATGGTTAAAGATTAAAAAATAAAATCCATATGCTAGAAAGATGTGTGAAAGACTCCAGTAAGATTTCTGCCTCCAAAGACTGGGCACATACCACAAGATAGTCAGGCTGATTTTGAGCTGATATCTCCCCTTTTGACAACCCTAGGTAATGTCCCAAGATGTTTGTTGATCAAAAGATTATCTTATCAGATGTTCCTATGGTGCGAGGTGTGTTAAGAGTGACTTAACGAGCTCGGAAGAATGTCAAAGGTGTTCCGATCACGAATCATAAATGATGAACATTTCAACACGATAAAAATTTGTGATAAGAAATCATTGTGTGGGGGAAACCCAGAGGAAAAGCACACATATGAGTCAGAGATTACCATGTGAAACAAAACAATAGCTTGTCGATTTGTGGCAACACTAGGTACGTTTCCATCCACCTATTTTTATGCGCATTTTGGATATGCGCATAAAA
>CAIGQV010019090.1:1072370-1103748 GCA_903798115.1 Danio jaintianensis
AGCGCATAAAGTTATTTCGCATTTTTGGATGGAAACATAGCTAGTGTGAATGTTTATTAGTTTATTTGTTTATTCATTTGCAACAAAGGCTCATTGTGGATACATACCCAGGTCTACATTTCTGGAGACAGCAGAATATGTACCCAGAGGTATGTCTGGCAGCATTTTGTCTGTAAAACGAATGCTATGGGGTGGTATGACGCCGCAACAGCTTCTGTTCTTTTTCATGATATTGTTGAACGCTTACCTCCGTATGAACGGCTTTTCCGGTGTTACCTGTTTGCCCAGTAGCTCGCCACATACACCAATAGACTTGGGATGCAGAGCGAAGTGGAAACCAGGTAAAACAAAAGCAAAAAAAACTAAATAAATAACAGGCTGAAAATGTGGTAAAATCTGAAAATATGGTAAAATCATGTGGCCGCAACAGCTTTTCTTTTCTAAATTGCTTTTGAAAACACTATCGGTTGGGTTTAGGGAAAGGGGAGTGTGTTCTGGTGGCAATCTGGTCAGCTGAAATGTATATTGTGCCCTCTACTGGATTTACGCGAGAAGAGGATGCACAAATGACATGTACGAGAGAAATTTGAGATAATTAAAAAGTGTAGACAGTGGCCTCTGGTGGATTTGCAAAAACAAAAACTGCAAGCAGATGTAGCTCTGGGTACATATTTTGCGGTCTCCAGAAATGTAGAACTGAGTACATATCCACAATGAGCCGAGGTTGTTAATTTGCCATGTTGATTCTCAAGTCTTGAGGGATTTTGCAAGATTTCTTTTGTTCACATTAAAATCTGTTGGTGTGTGGTGTACTATCTTTGTTACATCACTGCACACCACACATTAAAGGAGCAAAATAGTAAAATCTAGGATTGTTTTGTCCTTATGTTTGTGGTTTCTATCATTAAACTATTCTATCATTGTTCTAGAACAAAGAAATATGATCATATTACTCCAGTTCTTTCATCATTGCATTGGCTCCCTATTAAATATCGTATAAATTTAAAATTTTATTGACTACCTACAAAGTCCTGAACGGCTTAGCTTCCCAGTATTTGAGGGAGCTCCTGGTGTATTATAGCCCCTCACGTCCACTATGCTCAATTAATTCTGGACAGTTGATTATTCCCAGAATATACTGTAGGCGGTAGATCTTTCTCATATCTGGCACCTAAACTCTGGAACAGGCTTCCCAGCACAGTTCGGGAAGCAGACACACGCTGTCAGTTTAGATTAAAGACACATCTCTTTGCATTAGCATACACATAAAACACAAACGCTTTTGAAATACAAATCCTTTAAAGGATTGTTAGTTTGCATTATTTAGGGCAACCGCAGCCGGGAACACGTTTTTTTCCCTTCACATTCGCCAATTGGTAAAGTTCGTTCCTCGCAGCTGTCGCCACTGGCTTGCATGGTTCGGGACCTGTGGAGCTGCGCATCGATGGATTTGCTCTTCAGTGTTTGGACTTTCAGCAGTGAAAATTAACTGAACTGAACTAAACTGAACTTAAACTCTGAAAACTGGACTGACACTTTCAATTTACTGCACTCTTCTATGTTAAGCTGCTTTGACACAATCTACATTGTAAAAGCGCTATAGAAATAAAGATGAATTGAATTAAAAAAACATACATGATTTTTAATGTGGGGTAGCACGGTGGCGCAGTGGGTAGCACAATCGCCTCACAGCAAGAAGGTCGCTGGTTCGAGCCTCGGCTGGGTCAGTTGGCATTTCTGTGTGGAGTTTGCATGTTCTCCCCATGTTTGTGTGGGTTTTCTCCGGGTGCTCCGGTTTCCCCCACAAGTCCAAAGACATGCGGTACAGGTGAATTGGGTAAGCTAAATTGTCCGCAGTGTATGTGTGTGAATGTGTATGTATGGATGTTTCCCAGTGATGGGTTGCAGCTGGAAGGGCATCCGCTGCGTAAAACATATGCTGGATAAGTTGACGGTTCATTCCGCTGTGGCGACCCCAGATTAATAAAGGGACTAAGCCGAAAAGAAAATGAATTAATTAATTTTTAACGTGTTCCCAGCACAGAAGTAAGCATAGCCTGGGTAACAACACAGAAAGCAAATAAACTCGAATGCATATTTGAAGTTGGACACCCAAAGTCTCAGTGATGCCCCTCTATATGTAGCAAACTGATGATCTCATGAGTCAAAGAGAGAGAACAGCATCTGTTTGTAGACTTCCCACAGTCAATGTTTGTGCAGTTTGACAGATACTTCTAAAAAGTCTTAGCAAGAAAGGCAAATTACGAGCACTTGGAGCTGGCTTTGAAAACAGACATCAGCTTGACGCAAAATAGGGATAAGACCGTGGAGCAACGCTCTACACAAGAGCTATCACAGCCACTCAAGACTGGAATTTCCTCAGGCACTGGCCAGAATTAGATGGCTACCAGATGCCAGCTATTCACTGAGCTTTTGGCTGGTTTCACAGGAGAATTGCAGCCTCAGCCAGTTCTGCTTGAAGGTAGACTGTGCGTGAACACTTACCCTCACTTTACTCAACACAGGATTAAACAAAAAGGACAAAAGCATCACCAACTGATTGATTGCCTTGTTCTGTGGTTCCAAACATGGCCCGAAGACTTGATTACAACTTGGTATGGCACAAACTTTCTCTTGGAAACGCCGCCTTTCATGGAAGTTCTCGGTTTCTCGTGACGAACACCAGTCATTTACCTCGAACAAGAGGTTTTTCGTATACCGCAGTTGTGAGTCACACTTACAACCAAACTTGGAAGCGTTCAATGACCCAACAACAACCATGTGATATCCGCTACCTGCTCTTCGAAAGCTGCGTTCAAGGAATTAGAGGATCTCTCTACAGAAGGACCACATCGACAATGACAGCTCAACACCAGCCTCGGCTTCTTGGCATTTAAAATGGCGCCACAGTCCCGCTGCATGTAATTATGGAGGCCGTATGGGCCAAAGCTCACTTCGACAAGCTACCACATCACGAACAGTGCAAAGCTCCACAACGCCAACCTGTCATTTCAGCAAACGAGCGAAGGCAAATAAATGTCAGATGACACAAAGCTCAGACCAGCAGCCTGTTTCTTGTGTCCTGTTTGGCATTGGATCTGCAGAGTCTTATTATGTCCACTCAGCGCCAGCCAAGTGAGTCAAGGGGAGTATAAACCCTATGAGCGCATTGTGAAGTGCTCTGAATAGCTTGTTGAACGCTCTCCAGTGTCATTTGTCAAGTCTTCTTGAAGGTTGACAGCTCCCTGCGGAGGTGATACTGTTCGACATTATGCATGTGATAGGGGCTGAATGAAGAAAATGTCCCACAAACAACTTTAGGTGATCCATTGGTGAAAGGTTTGCAAAGCATCAAACAGCACGACAGCTGGAGTATCAGATTTTGCCTGCAGGTATATGTATTTGTATATGGTTCCCAAACAGAGAGGATTTCGCTCCAGAAGATAAAGTACTTTCTTTGTGCCTATGACTCACACCTGCTGGGAAACGGCACACATATTCTGTTACCACTGTTCCAACATGCTTGGCTCATAGAGTCTCTGGCATGAGAGTAGAAAAAATAAAAAAACATACAGCATCCAGACACAAGCACAGCGGCACAATCTAAGCTTCTGCAAACAGAAAACTTTTGAATGTACTTACTGATAGAAGTCATATGTCTAGCAAACATGTATTCTTGTAGTGTGTACATAAGGAGGCTATTCCTCAAATGGATTACAACCATTTGAAACTCCTTATTAAATTTGAGTGGCAGCAAGAGATCTTCAGAGATAAAAGGCTTTAGCTGAATCAAAGTGGGTTGCCATGACAGGCCCGAGCCAAGAGAATTTTTACCGCCTAAAATCTGTCTAAATCTGCCAACACTTATGAGGTAATTGGGATTCTACTGTCTCTTAAAATTAATCTGAATAAAAAAAAAAAAATATATATATATATATATATATATATATTTTTTTTTTTTATATATTTCATTATTATTATTATTATAATTATTTTATTATATATATATAAAAAAAAAATGGTTTTATGGTTTGACTGTAAGGTTTCATTACCACAATTTAACGTATTTAAAAATTCTGAAAAAATCTATTTTTTCTTCCTTAAAAAAGTAAAAAAAATTAACTGACTGCACAAGATTTTGTGACATTACTAATTCCCATGTATGCTGTGTTTAATACTTTTAAAAATATATATATAATTGTAAACACTTCAGCTTAAAATAGTGAGTAATAAACACAGTTTGAAGAATGTTAAACTCAAATTTTAGCTTGAATAAAAAAAAATTCAAATATATTAAATATATCAAATATATTTAATACATTTAATCACTTGTATAATATATATAGAAAAATGATGGAAACCAGTAACCATTGACTTCTATAGTGTTTGTGTTTCCTAATATGGATGTCAATGGTTAAATGTTTCTAATATTCTTCAGAACATATTATTTTTTTCTTTTCTCATAAAGGTTTGGAACCATTTTATGGTTGCGGGGGTGAACTATCCCTTTAAGCCAAAAGTGGCTGGCACTTGGGATTTCAGAGATGAGGTCCATATATTTAAAAGATCCTAGTTAATCTTTTCCTTCTTCAAACATTTAGTGGTTAGCATGCAAAATGTGAAACCTGAATTTCTTAGACAGCATTGCGCTAGCAAAGTGCCTCTAGATACCATTTTCGGGTAAAATATCTGCCTCTCATTAAAAACCATTCATAAAATGGAGAAAGATGAATATGCTATAAACGTCCGGCACAACATCAACTAAATGAAGCATGGTGAGTCTGTTTCAACCACTAAATGTTTTCATATTTGATCCCGCTAACAAAATTCCAAATATTAAATTAATTATTGGTATTTTCAACCAAACTGAACCCAAAGAAGAGAGAAAGATTTATGGGAATAAAACCTATTATTAAAGACCCCATAAAAGGCCCCAGATTTACCATGAACATTGCATACATATTTTAAAAGTATTTTTCCATAATAATTAAAACAGTTAATAACTCATCAACCACGACACATACAAATTAGGGTATAATAACAGTAATATTGCAAAATATTTTTACAATTTAAAATAATGTTCATTCATTCATTTTCTTTTCGGCTTAGTCCCTTTATTAATCTGGGGTCGCCACAGCGGAATGAACCGCCAACTTATCCAGCATATGTTTTACGCAGCGGATGCCCTTCCAGCTGCAACCCATCACTGGGAAACATCCATACACACTCATTCACACACATACACTACGGACAATTTAGCCTACCCAATTCACCTATACCACGTTTTTTTTTTTTTTGGACTTGTGGGGGAAACCGGAGCACCCGGAGGAAACCCACGCGAACACGGGGAGAACATGCAAACTCCACACAGAAACGCCAACTAACCCAGTCGAGGCTCGAACCAGCGACCTTCTTGCTGTGAGGCGAACGTGCTACCCACTGCGCCACCGTGACGCCTAAAATAATGTTATTATTATTTTTATTATTATTATAATCTATAATTTTGCTACATTTAAAATGATCATTTATTTAATGCAAAGCTCATTTGATGCAAAAATCATGTTAGAAGAAAGACTGGAGTAATGATGTTGAAAATTCAGCATCATTACTCCAGTCTTTATTCTAACATGATTTTTCAAAAAATCATTCTACAGTATATGCTGATTTTGTGAATAAACATGTATTATTATATGCAATATTGAAAACAATTATGCTACTTAATATGTTGTGTCGGGTCCTTTTATTAATAGAAATTCAGATGAACAGCATTTATTCTAAATATAAATGATTTGTTATATTAGAACTATATCTACTGGCACCTTTGGACAATTTACTGTTTGCGTATGCCATATACATTATGCCAAATATAGAACATATGGAACAATCAGTGCAGATTACGCTATTTAAATCCCAGATGGAAATGTTTTCAAGTGACGATAGTGCGTATATTTAAAAACCATATGTCTGATGTCATTCTGTGGTTTCCAGGGACAAATCATATGGATCATTAGTAGAAAAAGAAATCATTCAATGAAAATTTAAGTCAAGTAAGTGATATAATATTCAGCACACACACACGCACAAACAAAAAGCCCTTGCACAACATTACCATGTTCTGCATTTCACCAAATGGACATCAAAGATCCAGACAAACAGCCTCTATTTCAGTATAATTACCGCATTTCCCAACTACAGGGCTTTACCAGACCCCAACACTTTCAACTCATAAACAAACTCCTAACGAACTTGAGCTCTTCGGCAATGACTCACCCTGCCCTTGCATTACAGCTTTATGGAAAATGACACAAATTGAAGCATCAAACTGCCTAATTAGTCACCCAATAACTGCAGTGCATATATATATATTTCATAACGAAACTGATCCTGCACAAATACATATGAAAACTCTTTCGTTGGATTTACTGTATGAAATCCCATCTAGGGCCTCAAGCAAGTTAAATCCTGGAGCAGTTTAGAGCCAACACACCGTCAGTGTGCCAGTGAGATAGTCCACCACGTCCCCTTTCTCTGAGGCCCTTTTCCCCTGACAGAACAAAGAGCACTCCGATTTAATTTGAAATTGATTACAGCCACTCATAATGCGAGCTGAAATATGTGTTGGAAACGAGTGTGCCGAATGAGGAACAGAACTTGGCAAGTCGGAAAACCAGAGAGGATTGGGTTAGAGGGGATTGAGCCTTGCATTCCAGCGCCAAACAAACTTTGCAGGCGTATTGCTTTTCTTGCATTTAGAGGAGAACCTGAGCGTGTTTTATTTTCTCGTGTTTGCATTCCGTTTACTAGTATATACAGTACATAAACCTTCTGGAAGCGAGGAATGCACATCTGGGCAGAAGTTCTCCATGTAGGGTTCACCATGTAGTGTTCTTAAAGGAATAATTGAATTTAACATCAGTAACAATTTAACAGAGTAACAAAAATAGCAACCTACATTAAGTTAAAAAAAAATTATAATAATAATTAAAGTATCTCATAATGGTCCCAAAATGGCAAGTGTCATAATGTGTTTTTGATTTATAAAATTTGTATAAAAAAAAAAATGTATATGCAATTTGTGATTTGTGATGACATAAAATCATTCTACACAATGTAAAGGATATTTTTTGAAAATATAACCTTGATATCTTAAATATTGACTGAGTTAGTGACTGAGATTTCAGATTCTGAAAATCGTTTTGAGAAAAACCAATTTAAATAAAAGCTTATATTTAAAACTGCAACACATCTGAACCATACATATCCAGACTATATGCCATATACCAAATTAAAGCTGAGGTTCTCCCAATTTCAGTGATATATGACACATATTCAAATATTCAGCCATAAAATGACCATAAAATAAGAGTTTTAACATGACACATATTGAGCTTTAAAAAAAAATCTATAGTTCTTGAAATTCTGTCATGAAAGTTAAAAAATCTGAACAGAAACCGGAAAAAAATCACAGCTCGCCTGTCGTTGCAGGGACTGGCCTGACGTTTGCACTTGTGGAGAGATATTAAATGACTATAGTAGTCTGTTTGCTGTCTCTAATGTTAAAAAAGGAAATATATTAACAGAATGATATGAGAATCATGAGGCCTTTCTGTACTGAAAGTAAACAGATAAGTATTTTTCTCCAATATTTTTTTGCCCAAAATAATAAGATGTGGTGTTCATAAAATCATTAATTTCAGTATGTATCATGTTATAAATGTAAATACAGTACTGTATCTCAAAACCTTGATATTTAATCTATCATTTACTGCAATAAACAGAAATGTTTATATATATAAATTAATAAATAAATGCAAAGATTTTACCTCTTTGAATCATTGGTTTTCTTTCTATATTAAGTTTATTTTTGTGCAAACCAGTTTTACTACATTTATCTAAATTGCAGTAATCACATGAGTGTTCAGCAATTATTTTGTTAATTGCTTTAACAATGTAATATGTTTAATAGTTGCAATCAGCTTAAATGTCTTTTGTTTTATAATGCAATTACTAAATTGAATATGGGCGGCGCGGTGGCGCAGTGGGTAGCGCTGTCGCCTCACAGCAAAAAGGTCACTGGTTAGAGCCTCGGCTGGGTCAGTTGGCATTTCTGTTTGCATGTTCTCCCCGTGCTCGCGTGGGTTTTCTCCGGGTGCTCCGGTTTCCCCCACAGTCCAAAGACATGCGCTATAGGTGAATTGGGTAAGTTAAATAGTCCATAGTGTGTATGTGTATAAATGGGAGTGTATGGGTGTTTCCCAGTGATGGGTTGCGGCCCGAAGGGTATCCGCTGCGTAAAACATATGCTGGATAAGTTGGCGGTTCATTCCGCTGTGGCGACCCTAGATTAATAAAGGGACTAAGCCGAAAAGAAAATGAATGAATTAATTAATTGAATACTAAAAACCTGTTGTTTTCTACTTTTGGGGTTGAACATTTCTCTTTAGCTTAAACATTCCATTCTGTGCCTATCCAGGTCAGTCCACATGAATACAGTTTAATTTCTTATGGTGGTGCTGATAATGGAGCTCTCTGGATTGTAATACAAATTCGTCAGTCGTTGCCTTGGTAACGGAAGTGTAATGTAAACAACATTATGGATATTCTGTTTTTTTATATTTAGTTTAGTTATTAAAAAATAGCATTCTTCCGTTTAGCCAGCAATAGAGAAACTGACAGCCATGGCAACAGAGTGGTGACATCACACACACTCTTCCAGTTCAGCACGACCAGAATGCCATGCCGAGAAAGGTTTGTAATAGTGCTGCGCCATACCAGGCTAAAATTTAAATACAACTGGAACCAAATCTGATTGTTCTTAGAACCATTGGCACAACAGTAGAAAATTGGGTAAAGAGTCTCATGAACATACAGTTCATGTCTTGCACAGAAACCAACAGTCAAGGTTAAGATTTTTGTTAATTCAATTTTGTAATGATTGTACATTCAATTTCAGTTTGGTGAATGAGTGTATGGGTGTTTCCCAGTACTGGGTTGCAGCTGGAAGGGCATCCGCTGTGTAAAACGTATGCTGGATAAGTTGGCGGACCCCTGATGAATAAAGGGACTAAACAGAAGAAAAATTTATTTCAGTTTGTTTATTTTTTCACTAAATTCAATTGTATAACTCCAGAACACTTGAAATATACAGTATGTGTCACATGGTACTAGGGTTGTGCCAATTGACGTTAGCTTTGTGTATCATAGTATCACCTATAGCTGAGGTCTATGGCAATTTAAAGACAATATGTAGCTCATTTTGCTATAACGTAGGTTTATTAAATGTATAAATTTCATTATAAAATGCGCTGTCGCCTCACAGCAAGAAGGTCGGGTTCAAGCCTCGGCTGGGTCAGTTGGCATTTCTGTGTGGAGTTTGCATGTTCTCCCCGTGTGCTCACGTGGGTTTCCTCCGGGTGCTCCGGTTTCCCCCACAAGTCCAAAGACATGCGCTATAGATAACGTGGGTACGCTAAATTGTCCATAGTGTGTGTGTGTGTGTGTGTGTGTGTGTGAATGAGAGTGTATGGGTGTTTCCCAGTGATGGGTTGCAGCTGGAAGGGCATCCGCTGCATAAAACATATGCTGGACAAGTTGGCGGTTCATTCCGCTGTGGCCACCCTGATTAATAAAGGAACTAATAAAGGAAAGAAGCCGAAAATAAAATGAATGAATGAATTAAAGTGTGTGTAATATCTAAATTTACAATGTTTATTTTGATAGTGCACATTGTTATTCTTAAGGTGAACAATTAATCTGTGCAAGTTAAGTCGCAATCACAATGCACTTTTTGCCCAATAGACTTCCATTCATTCTCAAGTGAATGCAGCAGACTGGAAACGCAAGTTCGTGTAACAATTTTGCATCTCGCTGCATTCCAAAATTCAAGCTTGGTGAACTCTGACCTGCAAAATCGTATCCCGTGATTGCATGTGTCCAATAGAAGACAAAAAAATTGACCTCTCTGTACAGAAATGTAAAATATGGAGCAATGCCCCACTTTATCGACGTCTAATCATCTTGTTTATCCCACTCCTTTTTGTAGCCTCGTACGACAGAATATCACATGCTCAAACTCTAGTGTGATGATGGCTTTTTAATCCACTGAAAACAACATGTTTGTTTTGGTAGTCTTCAATCAAAGGCTGATCATTTGCTTCTGCATTTGGAGTGGCGGTCCTTCTCTGTTGGCGTCAATTTGACAGCTTCGATATTCTTAATATCGTTAGTTTGCTATGAGGGAATGATGTGCAAAAACAAAACGCCTACTTAATATACCGTTTCAGTTGGAAGTATTTCAACATACTGAAATAAAAGTCTCAGCAACTTCCTGTTCACACAGACTTTAAATAAAATTACTACTACTACTGCTAATAATATTATTATCATTAATAGTAAATTTATTACAATTCATTTTCCCAGCTACAACTGTTCAAACCAACATAACTGCCTAATCGACAACTTCAGGCAGCAGCACCACATGCATTTAATTTGATATAGTACAATAATTTCAAGAAATTCAAGAAAATAAGTAAATATAACACTGGTCGCGCACCCATTTAATAGTATCGTGTATCAGCGATGTCACTGGCGGATGATATGGCTGAAAATGTAAGAATATTGCACAAACTTTCATTGAGCTATTCCTTTTTTTAAGTACCTGGTTAAAGTAAGGCTTGATCTGAAAGCAAAGAGACTGGTCTGTATTTAAGGATTTTTTTGGACTGTGCAACCAGTGTTCACTGGATCCAATGGTAAAATACACAAAGAGATTCAGCACAAATGACTGGAGACGCTGTTCCAAAACAGTTCAAAAACACAGACCTTTCCAAGAGATTAGAAGCATTAAACGTCTCGGTCTGTCTTATGTCTGGATGTACAAACAGTTCTATTTAAAGTCCACTGCAATCGCTGTGGTGTGTTATAAAAAAGGACAATGGTGTAGAAGCACAATAAAGGAAAGAAAGTGTTTGTAAAACTCAGAAATGTAAAATGTGAATTATTTAAAAATATTTTGCATATTAAATTGTTTACATATTCTTCTGCTTCTTGTAAACTAGTCCTTCCCAGTCCTAGGATATTGTGTTTCTAGTTTTTGAGGATGATTATATTAGCATGCACACATTATAAGTCTACTATTTGCTGTTGTTTGCCAGCTTTTGTTTGCTATTTCCATCATAAGTGTAACTGTAAGTTTAATTGATGTTATATTAGTTTCATTTAATTGATACAGGGAATGACTTCTAATATGTCCGAGTTGTTTGAGGGAAAACTCATGCGGGCCCCTATTCAGTCATGTGATGCTGGCACAGTTCATGTCTGACACAACATTATCCTGTGCACAGCTTGCTATTGTTCATACAGTTATTACTTTGCTAAATAGTGAAATGGAATCCAGTTTGACTGTAAACAGAAAGGAAATGTTTTCTGAATAGCCAAAAATGTATTTTAAAGTAAAATGTAATAATAATAATAATAATAATAATAATAATAATAATAAAAGGTTATCATCATGCATGGGGTTTGTTATTGATGAATACTTGCATAAATAGAAAATAAAGAAAGAAAAAAACATGAAAAATTACTTCTAAAGGATTTTAAAAGCTTTAAAAAAGTTTTAGGAAAAAAAAATGAAAATGAAAAATAGAAATTTAAATGAGGGAACTTTCATCATATTTTGTTAGGTTATTGATAGTGATAATTACTTACAAAAAATAACTGAAAATGAAAAACTATCTATCTATATATCTATCTATCTATCTAAATATGATATAATTAAAAAGAAAGAAAATAAAGAGCCACTCTCGTATATGAAAATTACTTGCATAACTCGAATTAATAAAAGTAATATTATATAAAAAAAAACACAAAAAATAAAGACTCTCACACTCTCATATCCAATGGCTTTAAAAACATGATTAAATATGATGATAATAATAATAATAATAATAATAATAATGTATTCTTAATTCATCACGTTTTATATAGATAATTATGTTTACTTAAATAGAAAGAAAAAACAAAACAACTTATTTATTTTCACTTAAAAAAGAGAATAACCACTCATATGTTCAATTGATTTTAAATAAATAAATAAACTAATTAATTACAATTATCAAATAGTAATTACTTACATAAAGAGAAAGTATAAACAAGAAAACACTTATTTTAATTTTCTTTCAAAAGAAAAACTGAAAAAAGGTGTAATACATAGGTGCAGTCTCACATATCCAATACATTTTCAAATCAGTCAATCAATAAATGAGCTGTTTTTCATATGTTGTTAGGTTATTGATAATGATAATTACATGAAATAATAATACATATTTCGAAAATGCTTAAAAAGTATTTTAATAAAATATTTCGCCCCTTTTCCAATACTCCAGATTTGCTCGCAGTATGCTACACACGTTACTGTACAAGTATTAATTCACAAAGATGTTCCTCTAATCCACTATACATAACCATCAGCTCGAACTCAACAGGTTTCAAGCTGGTGCTTAGCTACTGCACACTCAAAGACAAACTTTTTACATGTTTTTTAAATGTGAAAACTGAAAACACATAGTTATTAACACGACAAACTGTTTATCTTCACTGTAGCGGGCAAATATCCAAACTCAGATATACGATCTCCGTCGAGTCTCCGAAACTTTCCTCTCACCTCCACTATCACTACCACTTCAAACACATTACAACTTTTCCGCAAAGAACAGCTTTTAAAGTGTTTGTTGTCAGTCCTTACCTTACTTTTGTCGAAGCGTTAAGCGAGCATTTTGACGCGGTTTCTCTCCATTGCTGTGACTGCGCTTCACCTACAGTAGAGTACAGGATGAGGATCGCTTTCCCATTGGAGAAAAACTCTGTCAGACACGCGCGCTCCCGCCGCCACTTCCTGCCGCGGATCCTATGCTGATTGGGCGGTATTTACCACACTACTATACTATGCTATACTATACTATACTATACTATACTATACTATACTATACTATACTATACTATAGACAATCATGTTTTAAATGTTCAGTATGACTCATGTAGGTTATAGTGTCACGTTTGAACTAAAATGGCATGAAAACATTTCTACAAACAAACAAACAAGCAAACAAACAAAAAAACAAACAAACAAACACTTTTCACCAATTCTAAAATGTGGTGATATAGTATAATCAATTATATAGAATAAATCCTGACACTTCTGGCAGCACTTATAATACTTATAATATATTACAAAACAATAAAATATATCATGATGACAGAATATTATATTATTGTAAAATTATATATGACCAAAATGAAACATTTTTGGGCGTCACGGTGGCGCAGTGGGTAGCACGATCGCCTCACAGCAAGAAGGTCACTGGTTCGAGCCCTGGCTGGGTCAGTTGGCATTTCTGTGTGGAGTTTGCATGTTCTCCCTGTGTTCGCTTGGGTTTCCTCCGAGTGCTCCGGTTTCCCCCACAAGTCCAAAGACATGCGGTACAGGTGAATTGGGTAAGCTAAATTGTCCGTAGTGTATGTGTGTGAATGAGTGTGTATGGATGTTTCCCAGTGATGGGTGGCAGCTGGAAGGGCATCCGCTGCATAAAACATATGCTGGATAAGTTGGCGGTTCATTCCACTGTGGCGACCCCAGATTAATAAAGGGACTAAGCCGAAAAGAAAATGAATGAAACGTTTTTTGTTTTAGTTTTTCTTCCCCTGCAGCTTATTTTGCAGTTTAAATTTATTTATTTATTTGTTTGTTTGTTTGTTTGTTTGTTTGTTTTGAATGAATACAATGTACTTAAAAAAATTAATTGCATAATAATTATTAATAATTTATAAATAAATAAATATGACACTGTGTTGTGTTTTTAGAACCTTTATGTTCTGATGTTACTGATATTATTTGGCCAGAGGTAAAAGTGTTTCAGAAAACATGTCTCCTGCATGTCAGACACAAAGTCTTTGTGCTCATTCAAAAAAGCTCTTCTGTTCACAAAAGTGAACTGTTATGGACAATCATTTATGTGAATGGGTTGTCAGAAATTATAAACTGCCTGATGTTTACACAGATTTGCAATTGTGACCTATGTTTGTTTTTCAATGAAATGTAATGTGGCATGGTTTCGCTTCCGTCTTACTGTTTCTGAAGCATATCATTCTGATGCATGGATTATGTTACTGTAAATTCTAAATAAAACCCACACAAATATGCGCATATACATAGATACATATATTTGAAACAGTTTAAACATTTTTTAAGTTAAATTAGATATTTAAAAAGAACACTATTCAAAATCAAGAACACTTTTAGATTTTATTTTATTTATTTTTTTCAGAGTTATTGGTGTTAATTTGCTCCTAATCGTAATTACCATAATTATCTGACAAACACTTGCACTGGCAGCCGAACTTTCCAGTTAGAAATGAATTTGTAAGATAGTGAGCTGCTCTAATGTGACTGAATCCTTCAGACAGCAGGTTGATGAAGACCAAAAGAGACCCATTCTGCCATAGTATAAATTTCAGGGTAATGTGAAGATTTCCAAAACTGCAGTTGGACTTGATGCAGTTAAGCTCTGAACAGTATGAGGATCTGTATCTCAACACACAGTGTCTTGATGTTTAAGAGAGTTTTGCATTTTCATGCGGGATGATATGAAATGGCAACCCAGAGTCCTGATCTAAACCTTTCTAAACTGTTTGGAAACTCCTTGATGACAAAGTTATGGCTAAAAAATTCTACAGTGTGAAAGACTATGATGACTATGAAAGACTAGTGATGTCTGTGAAAGACTAGTGATATCCATGGAATCAGATGTGCTGAAGTCATTATAAAAAAGGGGCCTGTTCACGTCATACTCATTTTTCAACTGCTATAACTTTCTAAAATTATAGTTGTAATTAGGCATGTTGACAACCGGTTTCAAGGTTTACTGCCATTTCAAAAAGTCAAGGTTTAAAACCGCTAAAACTTTATGTTTTACTGTTGCTACGGTATATGTACACTTTATTTTTTATTTTTTACATGTGTTATGACTATTTTATTTCGTTTTTTAGGGCAACAGTATCTACTATCTCCAGCAGAAAATGACCCTCTACATCAAGTGTTACTGGTCAGCCCACGATTCAGGAAACATTTGAAAAACAAAAATCGCTTATACACCAACATCCAAACATGCTGTAGATCTGAACAGTCCAATGAATTACTTTTTATTCAAAGAATGGAGATATCCTAAGAGGTAAAGAAATCTGTTTTTGAAAGTAATGAAGATCCCAGCAGGCACACAATGTCATAAGATGTTAATATCAGGTTAGATTTAGGTAGTGATGTCGGGTGACCAAAATTAAATGTCTAGCCAGTGTCTAAGGACAATGTTATTTTGATGTCCAATAATGACATCAAATGACATTGATATTTGGTTAGAGTTTAGGTTGTGTTGGAAACTGACCAAAATCCAACGTCGATCCAACATCTTAAACCAACGTCATATTGACGGCAAATACTGACATTTACTCGTCAAGTGTCAACCAAAATCCAACATCTGATATGTCATAGTTCTAACGTCCACACAACGTCAAGCTGTAACATCATTAAACGTCGATATTCGGTTGTTTTTTAGGTCGTGTTGGAAGAATCCAATGTCAGACACACACTGATGTCGCTCTGACGTTGGGTTCTGACGTCAACCCCATTTTAATTTCCACCCAAAATGCAACGTCCCACAATGATGGGGTACAACGTCAATCTGACGTCATGTTGATGTCCTGTGCCTGCTGGGATAGCAGAAGTCAATGATTTATTTTAATGATTTAGCCTGCACATTTTTTCAATAGGGTAAAAAAATTTAGTTTTTTACCCAGACATTTAAAAAGAACATATTTTAGAGCAGTAAACACAATACCGTGAAACGACCTGGTTACGTCCGTAACCCACGTTCCCCGAATAGGGAACGGAGACATGTGTCTGGAACTGTTGTTTAGACAACCAATCACTCTGAAGAGTAAGAAAACGGGCCAATGAATGCCAAAATGAATTGGCAGAGCTCAGCTCCACAGCTGACAGTGATAAGCCATTAGTGCTATATAAGATCTTAGAAATATGACAGTACGTTGGGAAAGCGTACCAATCCCCGAAGGGGGAGGACGCTGTGGAGACCACCTGCTACCCAAGAGGGGAGACTTGATGGCAATAAGAACATATGGACTAGCCCCATGGAGGGGGAGTGCTACATATGATAAGCTGGTTAGCGGGTAGGGAAGACACGGGTCCGCCTGGTCAGGGGGAACACACCGCGGCTGAAATAGGCATATGGGATCACCATCGGGGACCGTGCATAGCTAGCACCAAACCTCAGCATGTGGGTGGGCACTACTACGATGGGCTGAGCAGCGCTAACCAAGCTGACAGAGTGCGAACGAGCAGCATCACCGGAACAATCGCTGACGTACCTGCGGAGGGCAGCTTCGGGATGGGGAGTGCTCACCCCGGGAAGCAGAGCATCCCAAGGAAGAACTGAAAATAAGAGATTGACTCTTACCTTCCTCCCAGGATCCCGCGGAGAGGCTGAAGGTGCGAGAAAAGAGCTCATCCTCTGGCGCCCTCAAAGCCTGTGGCGAAGTGGACCACCAAGAGTGGGCATACCAGACATCACACTGAGCCAGGCACCCTTCTCCTCCGCTGAGTCGTGTGCTGGGGACCTCGGAGGAATTCTCTAGGGTTCACCAAGCGGGAAACTTACAAGCAGAATAGAAAAAGCACACGTATCTCCGGGTTAGGGAGCATGGTGCAGCAAGCGTTTTTGACACCGAGCTTAATTTCATCCCGATTGACCCGGACTCACCCAGTAATTGGGAGGAAACCTACTCCACTCGAGGATTAAAAAATCTTGTGAATGTGTTAGGTGTCGCCCAGCCCGCAACTCTAATAATCTGTTAAGAGGCACTGCGTACTCAAGCCGAAAAGGAGGCACCGCTTTTTTTTTTTTTTTTTTTTTTTTTTTTTTTTTTTGTGCTCTCTCTCCCGGGGACACAGCTCGCCCTGGCACATGAAGCGAGGGCGATGGCATAACTATAAAATGGACCAACCTCTGCTTTGATACGGCACTTCCCATCTGCCGATCATAACAGAAAAGAGCTGCTTAAAGACATATGCTCTATATGTCACATTATATTAAAAACACTTTTAATATTAAAAGGGGTGCTAGGAACCTTGGCACAAGCTGAACCAGGGTCTCAGGTAAACGTGAGAGTAGGCCAGACCGAATTCCTGGCACGATTCGCTGACCGAAAATGCCACCGGAATCCTAACCCTCCTGAATGATACCAACACGACCAGCAGGGCTGCCTTCATGGACAGAAAACTTATAGATACTGAGTTGAGTGGCTCAACGGACCTAATTATAAACGCTGGGGGTAGAGAGATCCCGAGAGGGCAAGAGAGGGGGGCGGGGATGGATTAAGCATCTCGCGCCATGCGCCTCTGAGGAACCGGCTGATGAGGTTATACTTTCCCAGCGCGCTACCATCTGCCGCCCCACAGAGGGCGGGGATGGCAGCACGCCAAACCTTCAGTGTGGAGGGTGACAGCCTGCGCTCCAGTTATCCTGAAGGAGGAAAACACAACACTAATCTGGCATGTCCGGGGTTCTTCTCAGAGAGAAGAGCTCCACACAATGAATAGACTCCACTACAGGGCATAGGCTTGCCTTTACAGGGTGCTCTAGCCTGAGTGACGGTGTTAACCATAGGTCTGATAGGTCACCTAAGTCCACCGCGCTCTGTCTAGAAACCCTCCATGGGGGTTCCAGAATGCTGCGCGGGTGCCAGAGGGTGCCCGTCCCAGAAAAAGGAGTGCTTCCTCTGGGGAATTCATCAGGGAGGGCCATCACGAGGAGTGTCAATCCGGAAACTCAAGTCCGGTTGGGCCAAGGAGGCGCAACGAGAGAGACCCGCTCCTCGTCTCCCTGACATTGCACAGAGTCTGTGCACGCAGGCTAACTGGGGAAAAATACACATATTGCGTAAACCCAGGGCCAGCTGAGAGCCAGCGCATCCATGCAGAGCAGGGAAAGCAACTGGCGAAGGGCCACTCGGGAGAATCTGCAGGATGACCTGGGCTTCTCTGAAGCGTGCCCATAACAGCTGGACTGTGCCGGGGTGAAGTCTCCATTCTCCCGGAAATGTAACTGTCGTGAGAGCATGTAAGCTGGCACGGTAGAGCTCGTATGGGATATGAACGGCGCACAGCTATTAAGCCGCATGACTCCGTAGGAGCACATGGCGAGCGAGCTGAGACATGCGGCGGTAGCGCACATCAGCCAAACGGTGTAACCAACACGTATGTCCCCTCCCGTACCGTTAGGAACCGGAGGAGAGCAAGAAACACTGCCAACAACTCCAGGCAATTGAATTCCAACGCAACCGAAGTCCGATTTACGAACCTGCAGCTGCATGCTCGATACACACAGCCCACCAGCCCGTACTGGAAGCATCCGTCAGAATGACAGCATGACTGGACACTTGTTCTAAGGGCACCCAGGCCCGTAGAAGGCAAGGTCCATCCAGGGGCTGAAGGTGCGGAGACACAGCGTGGTGATGGACACCCAGTGCGTTTCCGCGCGCCATGCCCATGTGAGGACCCGATCGCGAAGCCAGCGCTGAAGTGGTCTCATATGAACAATTGAGCAGCGTGATAGCAGCTACAAATGTCATATGCCCCAGGAGCCTCTGAAAAACTTCAGTGAGACCACTATAACTGGAGAATTAAACGGACAGGGCAGCACTAGCCCGGCGCACTAAAAGCGCACCGTGATAGAGATCGGGATCCAGCTCCAACCCGAGATGAGAGAAGCTCTGCCCGGGGGAGAGCTTGCTCAATTTCGGTTGACCCCAACAGGCCGAGGTGCCAGAGCACCAGGTCCCTATGCATAATCGACTAATTCAAAGGTCTGAAAAAAAAATGTAACCCAGTCAATAAATAATCAAAAATGCCAATGCGCGTGTGCCGAAGAGGCACAGGGCATCCTCCACGCATGGAACAGGGAGAGCCCGAAGGGGAGGACCATTTACGGCCATGCTCGGCCCCCATTGCACACCGGTAAAAACACGGTTATATGGAGGGAGAGAGCGAGACATGGAGTGAGCGTCCTTCAAGTCAATAGCTGCAACCAATCCCGCGGACGGACGCACTGGGGGATGCGTTTCTGCATGAGCATCTTAATCGGCATCCTGAACAGATGACAGATCAAAATGTGCAGATAGGATTGGTATAACCCACTGCTCTCTGGGTACAATGAAGTGGGGGCGTAAACCCACTCTTCATCTCGGCTGGAGGGACCAGCTGGATTGTATCCTTCGCTAGGAGGATAACAATCTTCTCATGCGAGACAGGGGTGGC
Organism: Danio jaintianensis; assembly: GCA_903798115.1. Classification (NCBI taxonomy): domain Eukaryota; kingdom Metazoa; phylum Chordata; class Actinopteri; order Cypriniformes; family Danionidae; genus Danio; species Danio jaintianensis. Next base: position 1,091,752 of record CAIGQV010019090.1, read on the forward strand.
ATAGCGATGACCAGGGGTGGCATAGCGATGACCGATAAATACACACCCGTGAACTCTGGAGGCCAACAACAAATTGAAACGCATAGCCGAGTCTGACCGTCCGTGTGAGCTACTACGATGGGCTGAGCAGCGCTAACCAAGCTGACAGAGTCCGAACGAGCAGCATCACCGGAACAATCGCTGACATACCTGCGGAGGGCAGCTTCAGGATGGGGAGTGCTCACCCCGGGAAGCAGAGCATCTCAAGGAAGAACTGAAAATAAGAGATTGACTCTTACCTTCCTCCCAGGATCCCGCGGAGAGGCTGAAGGTGCGAGAAAAGAGCTCATCCTCTGGCGCCCTCAAAGCCTGTGGCGAAGTGGACCAAAGCTGACAGCTGGAAGGCAGCGCGTCCCATGCTGGCAGCAATTGGGCTTCCACACCCAGAGGGAGGAAAAGCCGCTCTTTTCGGATCACTACATTCATTCTCCAGGGAAGCCCACCAGGAGATGACCTGCTTCATCACGCACGGCTGATCTCTCACCACCGAGGACTCCTCGGTAAAGTCCCTGACGGTGTCGCCGAGTAGGCCTGCCTGGGATATGGGCACACCAAGAAAGCGTACTTTGTCGGCGCGGCGCATATCTGCCAGGGTAAGCCAAGGGTGGCATTTCCGGACCACTGTGTGGCCATCGTCCTCCCCAGGGCACGGGCGGCCGACTTGAAGGTCATGAGAGCATAGTCGACCACCGTGTGGTGCTTACGCATAAGCCTGTGCAGCACAGCAGGTGCCGTGGTGCAGGGCAGAAGCGGCATGGCCCGCAACGGTGTGACCACTTTCACGGGGAGCAATGGGGGTGGCTTGGAAGCCACGATCTCAGCTGTGCAACAGCCATCCCCTCACAGCGAGAGCATGAGCTGTCCGCGAGCACCGCATCGACATGCTGGACCCGCAGACCTGTGATGCGATACCCGTGCCCATTATCCGGAGATAGGAACCACTGCATCCAAAAACGCACAGTCAGAACAGTCTCTTGAAAAAGACGTGTTGATTGACTGTGTTGCTCTCTTAGGGAATCTGCTCTTTTAATGGAAACTGCTCTTTTGTTCACACCAGCGAAACGCCCAGGGGACAGGAAGCCCAGATCGACCACTGCTGTCGCGTCATCTCCCGCACTGATGAGTAAACTGGTTTTAGTTTTGAGAATCAGGTTGGCAGATAGAGTATCTTCAGTCTCGTGAGTGGCTCTGAAAGTTAAATTCTAGTGCTCGCTTCTCAGCTGGCAGCTTATATAGCACTAATGGCAAATCACTGTCAGCTGTGGAGCTGAGCTCTGCCAATTCATGTTTGGCATTCATTGGTGATTAGAGTGATCGGTCGTCTGACGTACTCCCATATGTCTGGTTCCAGACACACGTTGGAGTTCCCATATGAAGGGGAACCAGTATCAAACCATCAGAAACTTATACCGAGCCATGACTAGTTGTAATCATTCTCTGTGCTACAATAATTGATTTTCCTTAATTTTGATCAATGTGTTTCCTACAAAATTAAGTGTTTTTGTTAAAGTGCCTTGGTTATTTTGTTGAAATACTCTTCTACTTCCATGATATAGCATTACTAAAGTTCCTTAAAATTTTAAATGATGTTTTTTTTTTTTCTTGAAAAGTGTAAATAAAGTGTTTTTATTTTATTTTGATCTCCACTGTATATACAGAAAGCTATATGCAAAAGTGTACAGAAAGTGTACAGTGTTTTTGTATTTCTTAAAAGTGAATAGAACTTGTGAAGGCATTTGCAGTGTTACACTGATATGAACCCCCAGATACTATCTACGCTGCTTGGAGCGACATTTAGATGAATGTGTAAATATGAGCTGTGGTCTGTCTTCACAATAATAAAATAAACACACCAGAAAAATGCTAATGGTTAAGAAAGTATCTGATCATAGAGATATGGATATGTTCGCACAAGCTCTGCAATTAACCAGCATCATGTAGAAAAATGAGGTATTGAAAATAACTCTGTTATGATAGTTTGATTACAAAGCGATATTTGAGGGAATAGACTATATACACATATGATAGTGTGAGACTATAGTTTAAATATAAGCCTTTAATTTATTAACACATTAACAGAATAACTCATACACTGTTATTTTGAACATATATATTAAATATAGTTTAATGTTATAGAATGAAAGTGAGGCTTGTTGGAGCATTTGTGAATACCACATTCTTTGGATTTTTTTTTTTATTCTGGCAAAAAAAAAAATTCCTTCATATAAAAATTTTCAAGTTGAGAAGTCTTGTTTTTTAAAATTTATCTTCACCATGAGCTGTTCATAAATTGACAATAAAAAGTCATAAGCATACATGTATGTTAATTGTAAGGTATGCAAGATGGTGTTTAGCATTTTTATAAAACACCTTAAAATAGATTAAAGGGGTGGTCCAGAGTGTATTTTTAAGGCTTGGTTGTGTTTATAAGATGCAAAGCAATGTGCTCATGCTTCAATTGTAAAAGATCATGTTATTTTTTCATATATCTTACTTTGACTATATACTGCTACTCAGCTAACATGAAAACGTAACGTATGTCATATTTCCTAGTTCCGAGTCCAAAAAGCCCGCCCTCAAGAGGCTCTGATTTGTCAGCTAACATAATGTGCTGTGATTCACGGATCGGCTCCACGTCACGCCTCTTAATAGCATGCGCTGTGCTTCTGCTGTGTAAATACTGTCAGTCAGTGTAACTGTTTGAGCCTGAATCAGAATGAATTGAAAATGAAAAGGACACAGCTGAACCTCATGCCTGCTCTCTAAAATAAAATCTGACAAGTGTCTTTTACATATATTTGGAATAATGTGTAAGTAATATGAAACTTTCACATATCTTTTGCGAGTTTGTTATTTGAGATGTAGAACGCATGGAAAGCGGCCGCATAGAGAGACACTGCAGCGCTGGTGAAGACTGTGGGTGTTTACAGGGGTTTGATGGATAAATATGAATTTCTAGCTAAATTGTTAACGGTGCCAGACAGCATTTCCCATTGTTTACATTGTTGTTTACGTCCTCGCTACAACATACCGTTAATGCACGGTTAAGAAACTATGCATTTAATGGATCAATATACTTTTTTAACAAATAAAAATACTTACAGGTTGTGGCTCACAATCCACAGCTTCGTCTATTATGGTTGGAACTGCTCCTTTGAGGAGTTTTTAGCCGAATCCAGCACTGAACTGGCAGAGATTCTGGAAGCTATCCTTTGTCAAATGCTAGAGCTATATCTTTTTTTATAATTCTCTGGAACATATTTATAATTAAATTGTAAGCATGTCTCTCTTTGTGTCGTGTCCTTTTAAAGCATAAATACAGAAACAGAACACGCTCTGTGGAAATAGCAGCGTTTGGACAGCATTTTAGCTTTCTCTGCTATAACATTACAGCACCTCTGGCCACACCCCTTCGTTGAGCGGGACGTAGTGGATCACCCCTTTAAATGAATGTCGGTAAATGTTTTCTGTCTAAACAATGGCAAGACTGAAGTGATGCACAACCTGTGGTTGGCTCAGCTTTAGTTTCAAACTAAACTTAAAAAAATTGTGATATTTTATGCCAGCCTAACCCATGTTGGCTTTTTTTCTGTAGTTAAAAAAATAATCAACACCTTTGTTTTTTGTTTTTTTTCATGAATTGATTATTGTTATGCCTTATTGGCAAGAACTTCACAAGGTCCCCTAAGCAATTAAAATTGGTACAAAATTCAGAGAAATCTGACCAGGAACAGTGCAATTATATTTTGGAAAACTTATACTGGCTACATGTCAGTTTTTGTATTGGTTATATTATTTTTATGCTAACCTGCTAACCTATGTATAAGACCTTGAATGCCATTGTGCTGCAATATTTATCTGAGTTTTTAATCTCTAGTGCTTTACAATTGTCTAATGCTGGTCTTTTAACTGTTAATTCAATGCAGCTAAATTCTATTGGAGATCGAGCATTCTCTTCATTGCCACCTAGATTGTATAAATCTTTGTCTTCTGATATTCGGAATGCAAAATCCCTGAGTGTTTTTAAATCATCACATAAAATGTAAACTTTTTTAGGCAAACTTTTATGTGATTTAAAAAAAAATGATATTTGAAATATTTCTTTGTTTTTATTATCTTGGCCTTGTCTTCAATATTTTGCATGGATCCTTGTATGTCTCTATTACCTCTATACTTTTTATATGTACAGTATAAAAAGTAAAATGCTTTGAGATGCTACTTTTAAAGGAGCTGTATAAAATAAAGTAAATCTTAACTTGAGGCTTTTCACATGCTCTCTCCTTTTCTCTTTCTCAGAGACTCACTGCAGGGACAGTAGTGAATGTTAATTAATCAAACAAGTAATTAATCTAACAAGCTCATGTTGTGCCAGCAATGCCCATAGATGAGTAAACAGTTGTCAAAGCCTGTTAAATGCTTTGTTCTTCATGCAGCTTTGCTCCTTCATATCACTACATTCCTTTCCTCAGGTCCTGATATTTTCATGAATAAAAATGGTACCATGTCAAAAGGTGCATGTTTGTACCTAAAGGGTATATACAGTATTGATATCTCGAAGTTATATATTACAAACAATTTTACTAGTTACATTTTTGTAATTTTAGGTATTAATATGTACCATTGAGCTACAAATATGTTCAAATATCTGAAGTTTGATTGCTTTTGTACTTATATGTTGAATCATGTGTATTGCTTTTTTGTTTTACACATTTTTGTATTGAGGATGAAATTAAATGTTTCGATAATTGTATTTTTCAATTGTGAACTATGTTTGTTGAATTAATCATCAGGAAGTGATCGTTTTATTGGTGATCCCCTCACTCATCATCAGATAAGCACATGGAGAAATTATTTAGTATTTAAAAATAAGAATGGTAATTCTGATTTTACAATGACTGTTATGAAGAAGCATTATTTGAGTTAATATTGTTTTTTTTAAATTAGTGGTTTGATTATTATTATTTCTTTTAATTCAAACATTTTACCAATTTTGTTGTCTGTATTAGTAGTAGTTATTTTAAATTAAAGTAAATGAAAACAATAAATAATTCCTTGGCAGCTTCCCAAAAAATGTTATAATTTAAACACAACAACAGCTGGCCTACATAAAAAATAAATACAAATAAAATAATAATAATAGCAACAAGGCGGTTCATTCCACTGTGGCGACCCCAGATTAATAAAGGGACTAAGCTGAAAAGAAAGTGAATGAATAGCAACAAGTAAATAAGCAAAAATAAATAAATAAAATATCTACAGGTTAAAGAGAGTTTAAGAGTTAAAGAAGTAAGAGTTTACAGAAAACTGAAATGTCTGTCATCATTTACTCACCTGTCACAAAACTGACCATTGACCATTGTTTTTCCTACTATGGAAGTCAATAGTTACCGGTTTCTAGAATTTTATTTATTCTTTTAATATTTCGCATTCAATTGAAATACAAAAACCAATAAAGTTTGGAACTAAAGTAAATAATGAGTAAGTTTTCAATTTTAGGTGAACTATCACTTTAAATAAATAAGTACTATATAATAAGCATCAATTACATTAGGCAATAGCAACACTTATTGTAATGCAAGTAAATAAAACAACGAATCAATCAATAAATAAACAAATAAACAAACAAACAAACAAACGAATGGACAAACAAACAAACAAATAAACAAATAAATAAATAAATAAACAAATGATTGATTAACAAACCTTATTCAATAAAACGCCTACAGACAATAAATAAATAAATAAATGAATGAACAAACAAAGGAATGGATAAATAAACAAATAACAAACAAACAAAGAAACAAACAAACAAACAAATAAATAAATAAATATGATAAATAAAATTATTTAAGCCCAATATAAATTATTGTAATTTTTTTTTTTGCCTACAGACAATAAATAAACAATCATACAAATAAATAAACTAACTAAGAAAGAAATGACAAAACAAACAAACAAACAAACAAACAAACAAACAAATAAAAAAATGATTAACAAATATTATTCAAGCCTAAAAAAAACAAGCAAATGTAAGGGTCTGTTTACAATGTATTAAAAATTTAAAAGTTTATCTTTATTCATTCATTCATTTTCTTTTCGGCTCAGTCCCTTTATTAATCAGGGGCCACCACAGTGGAATGAACCGCCAACTTATCCAGCATATGTTTTAAGCAGCGGATGTCCTTCTAGCTGCAACCCATCACTGGGAAACATCCATACACACTCATTCACACACATACACAACGGACAATTTAGCTTACCCAATTCACCTGTACCGCATGTCTTTGGACTTGTGGGGGAAACCAGAGCACCCGGAGGAAACCCACGCCAACACGGGGAGAACATGCAAACTCCACACAGGAATGCCAACTGATTCAGCCGAGGCTCGAACCAGCAACCTTCTTGCTGTGAGGCGATCGTGCTACCCACTGAGCCACCGTGATGCCCAAGTTTATCTTTAGTATTTTTGAAATGTTTTTTTGCCTATACAGACAACAATATTGTCAAAGTAATCCCAGCATGACTAAAAACAATATGTCTTGCTGCTCTGTGTGAATGAGAAATGTTTTGACTACACTGTTTCCTGTACAAAAATGCAAAGTATCTCATTGTCATGTAAATATACACTAAGACCATTACAAATAACATTGCTAAACACATATAATGTAACCAGCTGCTACATCTTTTTTTTTTTGCTTATAGTATGCAAATAACAATACTACAAAAATGAATGCACACAAAACTATTCTGTCTGTGTTAAACAATATAAACAGCCTCCTTTAATCAGCTACATAAAACAAAGGGAATGGAAAAGTAATCAAAGAAAAATCTACTTTGATCCCAATGAATGCACAGAACACTAATTAATGAAAATACAATATTATTTTCAAAAACTTAATGAAGTGTATTAATAATTGTAATCATATAATTATATGATTGGACTGTAATTTCTCATTTCCAGTCACTCCTCTTCTTATGAACTTTTAGGTTTTATTAAAGTATTCAAGTCGTTTCTCCAGTCTTCTCCATTTCTCCAAGCATTTGTTTTTCCATTTCGAAAGTATCAAGGTATAATTTCTGGTGGATAATAATGATTTAAAAGCTTTAATCTATAAAATCACAGAGTGGAGAATTAAATGAATGTTTTCCCAGTGTTAAACACTACTGAAACATGTTCCATCTTGACAATCGCTGGAGCACAGATATCTCACAGATATGAATTTAATATGCAATGGTAGCAACTCGGGATGATATTTTTGTGTTTACAGTCTTTAACTTGTTGTCCATCCCAGAAGTAACATCTGAAGTCTGTAATCTGAGCAAGAGAACCAGATGCTCCAGATGTCTGGCCACATCAACATCCCCACAAATATGTTACCCAATATATATTAATCTTCAAATGGCGCTGTGGCCTCTGAACTGAAAACTCAGACATCACTCAAAAATCTTGGCTAATCATATATTAGTTTGATTTCAGTTCAGCATTTTAGTTGAGTTTTCTTTTCAAAAAAAAAAAAAAAAAAAAAAATTTAGTTTCTTTGAAAGTGTATCAGGATCTGCATTTAGGCTTGTCTGTATAATCAGACATGTTTTACAATCTTATTTTATTTTGAGGTCAATATAAAACCATAAAAATCACACACTGATTGATTAACCATTTAGATTTCCAACTATGGTTATACATTTTCCTAGTAAAAGTTCATGTGTAAAATAAATTAATCGAATAGATATTTTTTTGTATGTGTGTGTCAGTCCTTGAAGTAGGTTTTCTGAACAGTTGTATGGCGACCTCTTCTGGAGATAACTTATAAAATACTGTACTATAGCATAACTAAGTAAAGAGTGTACTATTTTAAATGTTAGGAGTGTATTATTTTAAAGGTACTGTATTGTTAAATTATAACACATACACATATTGTTTCTGATCAATATTGATATTATTAAAACTACTGGTAATTTGCTGGATGTTGCACTAAATCCTAATAGAACGAGTATCTTAAGACACACAAAAAGCTAATAAAATGTTATTATTATTATTATTGTTTTAGCACCATTAGAACTTATATGCTATTTATTATTATTATTTATTTATTTTTTTCAGAAACACAAGGGCTAGCTGTTATGCTCCACTCCAGCAATCGTAGGAGAGTGTTTCTTTTGAGTCTCTTAAACACATTCACATTTTTTTTGCCCTAAAATATATATGGAGAAGGAATTAGCATATTGCTAGCTTGTTTAGCAAGTTGCTAGCATGAATTATTATGTGGCTAGCATAATGTTAGCATGTTTAACATGTTGCTAGAATGAATTTTCATGTTACAAACATTAGCTAGTTTTAGTAGCTAGTTTGCTACTATATTTGCATGTTGCTATATTTACTTTGCTTCTGGCAGGTTTTATCCAATGCTAGCATGAACTAATGCTTCTAACATGTTTAGCACAACGTGTAAATAGTGAATACACAATTTCTTACATGTTTTAACATGCCGCTGGCATGAATTATTTTGCTTCCATGTTTAGAATAACATAACACATTGTTGCAAGCATGTTTTATCACATTGTTTAGAATATGCTCAGTGTTTCTGTGTATGCTGCTATAGTGTTAACACTATGCTAGCATGAATAAATATGCCGTTGCTAGCATTTTTAACATGTTTAAGCACATTGCTAGCATGATGTTGCTCCCATGTTTATATCATGATCCTGTTAGCATGTTACTAACATGTTTTAAAATGTTAGCAAAACATTGTAGAAGATTAGCACTTCTGACATGTTTCCAATATTCTGAAGAGTCATAAAGATTTAGAACCCATATCTGAAGGGTTGAGATTCAGTTTCTTAATTTCATCAAGTAGGCTGCTATATAATTATTTGCGATCACACATTATGGTGAACGTTTCCAACATGTGTAGATTTCTTTTGAATGACGGAGATTCGCAGAACAATGATAAATGTGTCCACATATTTAATATAACAGTATAAAGATAATTCCATTGATGGTGATAGCTAGTGGCCCATATGGAAAAGGTTCATTAAAAACACATGTGATTCTTATGTTTCAACCAAATATTATAAGGGACATATATGGTGCAAAAACCACATATACAAAATACATACTATTAATGTATTGCCAATCATATGTTATATATGACCTACATATGGCTAATGCCTTATAGATTTTCATGATGTTAAAACATACGAAAAGAATGCTAATTTAATATGAATGTCAATATTTCTTGAGACTTATATAAAACATATAGCAATTTATAGGGGTGTTCTTCACTCATGCCCTAGCTTTTATTTTGTCATAAGTGGAGCCCTATGCATATACTTATTCATATTAATGCGTACTGTACACTGATTTTCAACCTTTTAAAGAAGAAATTTAAACTACACACAAACACACATTTTAATTTATTACAATGTTTTGTGCAGGATTGTGCATATTTCACATACCACTATTTGTTTTCTCTTTAGATTTCATTAAAAAAAGTCTTACAACTTTTCACAGTACACTGTAAATAATTGCTGTTAAAAAACGGTCAGATTCTACAGTAAAATACTGTTTTCTCACTAAAACAGTAATATTCTGTTAAAAACATTGTATTCTGGGTAATATTTTTGTTTTCGAGAAAGTAACCAACAGCAGTAAACTGTGAATTAACAGAGCTCAGAGTCGACATTTGAAGTCTGTGTTTGAAATCACACTTTGTGACCTTGTTCACTATTATGTACACTAGTTCATTAATATAGTTCACTTGACAGAGTTAATGAACACAAATGAGTGAATTCAGACACTGATGAACACCTGCTGTTAATAATCACAATCACTGAAGGAAAGAGAAACAATAAACACAAACAGACTTCAGTTACAGCATTAAATAAGATCAACCAAAATAAAACACTTTCAGTCTCAGCAGAGGATCATTAAACAACAGCAGATGCACTTATTACTGACTGCTTTGACTTCCATACCATTCTTATTGAAAATCAACAGAAATTTAGGTGGGTTTTTTTTGTGTCACCGTAATGGAGTGAGGGGCTGGTTTTATTGGGCTCTTCACCCTTGAATTCATAAATTTAGACTCCCCAGCTGCTGTAACACAGAGTTTGTGAAACACTTATATTATAGCAATAAAGCTGGATAGTCAATAACTCTTTTTTGTTTTGTTCTGATAAATGTTTTATTAAAGGTCTGAATGTCTGGCCTCATGCAATAGTTTTTATGCTTAGTTGCAGATATTATTTTGTTAATGAGAAGTGGAAACAGGAAAGAAAGCTAATTATTTTACAGAGTTAAGATATAACATACAAAATCAGTTCAGTTATCACAAAGACACTCTCAGACCTCATGAATCAGACCTTGTAGCTCAACAATGGTAACAATTAAAATGTTTTTAATGCTGCAATGCATGCTGGGTGTGACACAGTACAAAAATCCCAGCATGCATTGTGGCATGAATAAATTATATAATATAATGGTCTAACAGTTTTCTTTATTTGCGTTTGATTCTGCTGTTGTTTATGTTTAGACTTTCAGTAGCCTGTTAATAGCCAGTTTGTGATGTTTTTGAGTTAAACTGTTAATTTTGTTACTTGTCACCGTTGTTGAGGTTCATACGGTGATTCTTGATGTCTCTTTGAGTGCAATTTATACCATAGAGCAAAGTGTTTATGTCCAAAATATTCTTAAAAACTTCCAGAATTCAATGCCTCATACAAGTATGTTATATTTAACAATAGATTAATCATTGGATTAGAGCAATGAATTACATTATATTACTGTATATTATGTTAGAACAGGTGACTCACTAATAACAATATTAACTTCACGAGATCTTATTTAGTTTTTTTAGCTTGCTTGCTGCATCAAAAGAGCTTTTTTATCAAAGTTCTTAAAAATTGCAGCAGCCAAAATAAACGAATGTTATAAATGTCGGGGTTAAGAGCCCAACTTAAGCAAACTCTATTCTCCATGATGGTGACTTAAAATGTTAACCTTTATCTCAAGAAGAACTTTAGTAGATGTTAAACAAAAATAAAGGTTTTAGTAATAAGTGTAGCTGGTGATGCTGTTTGTGGAGCTGTTTAATCATCTGCTGATCATTTTAATGATTTAATCATTTGTTGCACTTCAGGTTATTTTATTACAAAGCTGTGACTGAAGTTGTAGTTTTTTGTATGTTCCGTTCTTGTTTTTTACCTTCTGTATTTCTTCATTTGTTCTAATCCTCAATTATCATTTAATTAGTCATTTAATTAATTCTTTTACTTCAGGTTTGCTCCATGTTTCTTGAACACTCAGTAGTGTGGACACTTGGAAGTGTTCAATTAAAACTGAGGTATTTGCTCTGGGGTTTAAAGGGTTAAAGGTGTGAGACATAAAAACACGGTGTTAAAACATATTTTAACAGTAATATAATGTTAATTCATTTCCCAGTGATGGGTTGCAGCTGGAAGGGCATCCGCTGTGTAAAACATATGCTGGATAAGTTGGCGGTTCATCCCGCTGTGGCGACCCCAGATTAATAAAGGGACTAAGCCGAAAAGAAAATGAATGAATGAATAATGTTAATTCAAACTACGGAAGTAGACTGTAAAAAAACAGTAAATTGCTGGCAACCCAGCTGCCAGTATGTTACCGTAAAATCAAGGGAAAAACTGTATTTTGCTGTAAAACCTAAAGCAAATTTCTTCTGTGTGTCACCCTTGTGGAGGAGAGTAGAGCCAGTGTTTGAGTCAAAGATGAACAATGAAATGCTGATGTCATGCTGCATGTTTCTTTATTTAAAGACAGTAGCTGTTTAGTTGCTGATGCAGTAAGAATCTCTCTGTGTTAGTTCTTTACATGCATCTGTGCTGCTGTGAAATTTAAGATATTTGACTTAAACAGAACTTTTCGAATGAACTGAAATAAGTTATCATTATAAATATGCTTATAAGCATATATAGCACATT
>CAIGQV010019090.1:1113748-1129461 GCA_903798115.1 Danio jaintianensis
ACAACAGTTCTGTCTGGTTCTCCAATCTGATTGGCTGATAGCCGTGCAATGTTCTGCAATATCAGCACTCGTACAGCCTGTTCACTCCTGTGTATTACTCTGCGCACATAGAGTGACAAGCCCAGGAATAAAATCATTACAGTTTGACAAATATTGCTGCTTTTGGACAACATAATATACTTTTGAGGCTTTTTAGGCGATAATGTAGTTGTTTAGATTGCAACTATGCAGTTTATTTATAAGGATAGTGCCTATTTTAAAATATATTTGCATAATTTCAGAGATCATTATAGAACAGGTAAGTGACATTTAAAGTTGATCTCTCTCTTGCATTTTGTATTGCTGTATTTATACCATAGCAATCTGGTAGTGTTTGCTTTGCTTTGGCTTTTTCGGGGTTCATTTTTGTGAAATCCCGATTGCAACAGAGAAATACTGTGAAATCTCTGTAGACTGATGGCATTTCATGCCGTTCAGCCCTATAATCTTAAAATGTATGAAAAAACGTTCTGTCATCACTTTAGATTATTATGCAAGATAATCATTCAAGGGGCGTCACGGTGGCGCAGTGGGTAGCACGTCCGCCTCACAGCAAGAAGGTCGCTGGTTCGAGCCTCGGCTGGGTCAGTTGGCGTTTCTGTGTGGAGTTTGCATGTTCTCCCCGTGTTGGCGTGGGTTTCCTCCGGGTGCTCCGGTTTCCCCCACAAGTCCAAAAACATGTGGTATAGGTAAATTGGGTAGGCTAAATTGTCCGTAGTGTATGTGTGTGAATGAGTGTGTGTGGATGTTTCCCAGTGATGGGTTGCGGCTGGAAGGGCATCCGCTGCGTAAAACATATGCTGGATAAGTTGGTGGTTCATTCCGCTGTGGCGACCCCAGATTAATAAAGGGACTAAGCCGAAAAGAAAATGAATGAATGAATGATAATCATTCAAATACTTTTTCTAAAGTGACGTTTGTGAATTAGCAATGGTTTCTGCTGTTCTGACATCAGCTGCAGATGTAAATGAATGGCGGAAGAAAGAAGTTCCTTATACAATTTGTTTTTTTATATACATGATTTTGCCGTCAAACTGTTGTATAAATGCAAAATCACTCATAGCAGTGCGATATGGCTGTATATCTGCACTGCTGGGCCACTAGGGCACTCGGCCTGTGGCCTCGAGCCAACGCACACCTCCCAGCAGTGCCGATATACAGCCATATCGCACTGATACGATATGCTATAAAATAAATAAACAAATAAATAAAAATAATATATATAAATTGGTTTATTATTATTATTATTAATAATAATAATACTTTTATTACTAATTATTATTATAAATTTTGGTCTGGCCTTACATCTTTAATGCTCTATTATTAAAAAAAGATTACAAAAATATTACACATAGCAATCATGTTCAAGTTAAGTACATTTGTTTTTTTTAATGTAATTCACTACTAAACACTACTACACTACGTACTACTTTACTAAATATCATACCACTCATTCAGCAGTTATTGGCTGAACTCATTAATAAATCACTGTTGTAACTGAACATATATTTTCCCTAATAAATACATTAAAAAGTAAAAAAAAAAAGAAGAAGAGGAAACAGAAACAGGATACATGCAACAAAGACCAATTCTTTTTTGAGTTCTAAATGGAACTATTACTTTGTACAAAATACATTTTAAAGAACCATTTTTTTGAGTGCACAATTAAGACACCTTCACACATACATTGTTACTCATATTTACTAATATTAATACCATATTTGATTGTATTATCGGAGCGCACTGTACAGTATTTCAGGAATTATTCTGACGCATTTTCAGCGTGTGTCCAGCAGGTGTCAGTTTTCACCTAGAGAATGTTCCGCTCCAGCTTTTATTGGGTACTAACTTAGATATGTTTGGATAGAGGAGACAGTGTAACTCTGACAGTAAAATTTAATGGTGACTGCTTCAAGTGAGTGGCACACTTTTATACAGGGCGCAGACAAGTAGTGTAAAACACACTAATAAAAAGCAATAAGCCATGTCTGAAGACCAACTTCATAGACAAAAACATTCTAACAAGGGCTTTATGCATGAAGATCAATCATTTATTAGAAATAAATTCAGTTATATCAACCCAGGCATGAAATTATAGAGACTTTAGTGACTCTGGGCTTCACATTTCAGATAATGAACGGCCACATTCCTTCCAGCTTACATTCAGATGTCACTGAATAAACTTGGATTTAATTTAATTCATGGTTTACTTATTTTTTTTAATAAGTTGAATTATATTAACATTCTAAGTAATACTTAATTGACATTAAACTGAATTAGGACAGCTTGTATAAATAAAAAATTAGAAACATGATTAATACAAATAATTAAGGTCAATTAAAAATAATAATTAACATAAAAACATGTATTAAATATATTTTTTTACAGGTTATAAAAATGCAAATGAGATTCATCAGAATTGAAACACTATAACCACACAAATACAAAAAGTTGATTTTTGTGTAAGAAATAAATAAAAATACTCATGTATTAGCATAACGAATAAATAAAATCCCAGCTGAGCCAGTCAATTTTATGTTCTGATGCATTAAGCAATAATTATGAGGTGTCAAGGAGCTGCGATTTAAACGTCTAAAAATAAAAGGTGAAAAGCTGTGTCTCACTAACTTCTCTAATGGCCATATCAGCTGTTATTTGCTGGATAATGGGCAGGCAATCAAAGTTAATCAAGCACAGTGCCTCGTCTGTCATATAATTGCACAGCATATTATCCATTTTAAGGCATGGTCTGATATTGCTGACAGACATGATGAACAGTTGACTCCATCTGCTACGGCTCTTTCAAAACTTTCTTTGCCAAAGTTTAACTAAAAATATAAATTCTGTTTATTCACTCACCAATATCATGCCAAATCCATGCGCTCATTTAATTTTTCATGCTGGTGCATTACAGTTTGTTATGACATCTAGTGACTTTATGGTATTTTCTCCAAGGTCATCTGTCAGCTTGAACATCTTCAACAGTTATTAAGATTTATTGATTGATCATTGATTGATTGATATTAAGATATGGGTTTTGAAAAAATGTTTTGATCTATCACAGGGCTATGTACTTCTGGATTTTGTTTTAGCTTAATAATAAAAAACATTATTTAAAAACTGCATGGTGTGTTTACTTCTGTTATTTTTGACTAACATTTAAATTTGTTGGATTAACTGAAACAATCCCAGTACTGGGTTGCAGCTGGAAGGGCATCCGCTGCATAAAACTATGTAAAATATGCCAGAATAGTTGGTGGTTCATTCCGCTGTGGCGACCCCTGATAAAATAAGGGACTAAACCGGAAATTTATGAATCTTAAACTATAAAGTGGTAAAAACAACAACAAAAAGAAATCAGTAGGGGTAAAATCTTTTTTTTTACACTACAGTATATATATTTATCTACACGACACATAAAACATATCTGGTTTGACAAATACCATCGACCTCCCCTGAATTTGTTTATTTTTAATCTTCATAATTGCTTGAAAACATTTCCTTTTGTCCTTCAATTAGCATAAATTCAGAACAACACAAGAATAAATGCTCACACTTTATTTTTAAGTAAAATCTCACTATTAACAAATCATTAACTATGACTTTTAGTTCAGTAAACTACTAATTTGCTGCTTATTAATAGTTATTGAGGTAGTAGGTTGGTTTAGATATTTTACTGGATTATATGTAGAATAAGATCATGCAGATTATGTAATTTTTAAGTACTAATAAACAACTAATATCTTAATAATAGGCAGGTAAAAAGCCACTACACTGTAAAAAAAAGTTGACTCAACCTAAAATTTTAAGGCAACCAGCTTCAGGTTTTTCAAATTTTGGAGTTTACTCAACTTAAATCGAGTCAAGTGCAGTACTTGGGCTGAAAGTTGAGTCAAGTGTAGTGGCTTTTTACCTGCCTGTTATTAAAATATTAGCTGTTTGCTGGTTTCCTTAAAATGTTAAGTTGAGTCAACATTTTTTTTTACAGAGTAGTTAATAATGAGAATTAATATATATACTATACTATACTAAAGTGTTACTGAATCAATCAATTATTAAATTATGAAATTATTATCTTTCAAAAATTGCTGAGGTGGAGTTATTTCCCGAAGTACAAAATAGTGGTTTTAAGCCTGTCACTTCAGCAGGAATCTAAACACGGTGTAACGGCGTGTTTTCAGTTAGTCTGAGTTGTATATGCCAACACGCTTGCTTTGGGCTGTAAGTGTGGCTGCTAGTATTTGTGTCTTGGCCCTGACAGTGACCGTGAATCAGGCACACCTTAAACCCTTACAGAAGAGTGCTATATCCTCCCTTCGACAGCGGCTCTTTTTTTTGCCAAGTCATAAAACTGCCAGTCACGGTGCGGCTGTCTTTGAAGACTGTCACGGGACACCCTGCGCCCCGAGGTGTCGGGCTTCACCGCGGCCCCTTGAGAGCCGTCTCTGCTCCGGTACCAGATACAGACATCACAGCCATGAGCCCGGGCCGTTCTGGCAGGACAGGGAATGCTAAGCGCAGGTCATGCTGATGGAGAGGACTGTAAATCAGGCTCAGATCATGACCGTAGCCAGGCTTTGAAAATTAGAGCGGTCTGGGGTAGGAATTCTGCAGTAATAATGGGTACAAATAGAAAGCTTTGTTTCTTTCAGTAATCTGTTAATACATTTGCATTATTTTCATTATTGAGAATTAGTGTATGAGTAGCTATGTTTTTATCAACATATTTTTATGCACATTCTGGAATATTGCATAAAAAATATGAATGTAAAAGCATATATATTAAAAATGCACATTAAAAATGTATGGAGTAGGATAAACTTTTTATCGGAAAACTATGATGGAAACAAAATGAATAATTCCAGCATGTGCATCAAAACAAAAATCATGCAATTTAATTTTAACAGTTCATGTAATAACATAAAGTGCTCTCTGCTATGAGACAAAGTGGATTATTTTGTCAGATCCCATTCTAGATTTAGCCTTTCACTTGTATGGTGGCTCTGAATTGTCAAAACACCCCTCAAATTGAATGCTATGGATGCAAAAAACTGAAAAAAATCTAACCTGATCTAACATTTTTGTTTGACAGACAAAGGTTTTGGAGGCAGAATATAAATGTAATTGACAATGTGAGGATGTATTTGTTTGTTTAACGCGAACAATTTGGATGCAAAATTCACACTCAGTGTGCAATGAACTTTATGTGACATTAGCAAGTCTAAAACCTTATGGTTACTACGTAACCCTCGGGGAACGGAAATGCTATGTGAAAAAACTTCCACTATGGGGATTTTGTCAGAAACCAATCATCTGAAAGAGTAATAAAACGGGCCAATGAAATGCCAATGAATTGGCGGCTTCAGCGTAGACAGCTGGCAGCAATCACAATTATTTGTGTATAAAGATGCCAGCCGTGCATAGCAAAGACAGCTTTTCTAGCTGAAGAGCCGAACTAAGCCGTTAGCTAAGGCGCAACCGCTTGTGGCGAAGGAACATAGCATTTCCGTTCCCCCCCCTCAGGGAACGAGGGTTACGTAGTAACCATAATGTTTCCCAGCGGTAGGGGAACTTTAATGTTATGTGGAAAAACTTCCACTATGGGGAAATGTATGGAAAACGCCACAGCGATTGAACCTTACCACGTCACTGGTGAGAGGTTTGCCAGGCTATCAGTGTGAGCGCACCATCATCACCAGAGACGCGGCCCTCCAACGTGTCCCCAGGCCCTAATATACGTTACTTACCTGTGAAGCATTAAAAGGCTTATTTATATTTTTTGGGGAGTCGTAAAAAATACACCTAGTTAAGTTCTAGGAATTTTAAATACAACAGTACGTTGGGATAGCGTGCAGTCCCGATAGGGAGGACGCTGCGGAGGCCACCTGCTGCCAAATGGGGAGACCTGGTGGCAAGAAGACATATGGACTAACCCTAAGAAGGGGGAGTACACATATGAAGGATAGTTCATGCCAACAACGCAATGGGCCAGGCACCTGACTCCTCAGACAGATATCTGTTAGAGAGGCGCCACGTGCTAACGCCCAAGAAGAAGCGACGCTCCTAGTCGAGTGCACTCTCACTCGCGGGGGACATGGCTCGCCCTGGCTTCGATAAGCGAGGGAGATGGCATCCCCTATCCAGTGGGCCAACCTCTGTTTGGATACGGCACTTCCCTTCTGCCGACCACCGTAACAGACAAAGCTGCTCAGAGGATCTAAAGCTCTGAGTGCGGTCCACATAAATACAGAAGCGCTTGCAGGCTCACTACCTGGTCTTTAAACGGAGTGGTAGGAACCTTGGGCACATATCCAGGTCGGGGTCTCAGGATCAGGTGAGAGAAACCCGGCCCGAATTCTAGGCACGAATCACTGACTGAAAATGCCTCCAGGTCCCCGACCCTCTTGATCGATGCCAACTCGACCAGCAGAGCTGTCTTCAAGGACAGAAATCTCAAGGATACTGAGTTGAGTGGTTTGAATGGATCTCTACGTAAGCTTGTAAGCACTACAGAGAGATCCCAAAAGGGCATTGACAGGGGGGCGGGGTGGATTTAATCGCCTCGCGCCTCAGAGGAACCGGAGGACGAGGTTATGCCTTCCCACGGTGCCACCATCCACCGCGTCATGATGAGCGGAAATGGCAGCAACGTAAACCTTCAGTGTGGAGGGTGACAGCCTCTGCTCCAACCTATCCTGAAGGAAAGAAAGCACAACACTGATCTGGCAAGTTCGGGGGTCTTCTCGGAGAGAAGCGCACCATTCAGTGAATAGACTCCACTTCAGGGCGTAGGCATGCCTCGTAGAGGGTGCTCTAGCCTGAGTGATGGTGTTAACCACCGCAAGCGGTAGGTCACCTAAGTCTTCCTCGCTCCATCTATGAACCACACGTGGAGGTTAAAGAGATCTGGGCGTGGGTGCCAGATGGTGCCCTGTCCCTGAGAAAAAAGGTCCTTCCTCAAAGGGATCTGACAGGGGGGGACATCGCGAGGAGAGAGAGTTCTGATATCCAGGTCCGGTTGGGCCAGAGGGGCGCAACTAGCAAGAACTGCTCCTCATGCTCCTTGACTTTGCACAGTGTCTGCGCGAGTAAGCTCACTGGGGGGAACGCGTATTTGTGCATGCCCCGAGGCCAGCTGTGAGCCAGTGCATCTGTGCCGAGGGAGCCCTCGGTCAGGGAAAAAAAACACTGGCAATGGGTGCTCTCGGGGGAAGCAAACAGGTGGACCTGGGCTCCGAAGCGCGCCCATATCAGCTGAACAGACTCGGGGTGGAGCCTCCATTCTCCCGGACGTGGAAGCTGCCGTGAGAGCGCATCGGCTGCATGGTTGAGCTTGCCAGGGATGTGAATGGCATGCAGCGATTTCAGCCACGTATGACTCCAGAGGAGCAGAGACATGCGGCGGGAGCGGATACCCCCCATACGGTTGATATACACCACCGTCGCCGTGCTGTCCGTCCTGACCAGCACGTGCTTCCCTTCTAGCACCGGTAAAAAATGGCGCAGAGCGAGATACACTGCCAACAGCTCCAGGCAATTGATATGCCAATGCAACCGGGTTCCTTTCCACAGACCCGCAGCTACATGTCAGCAACACACGACACCCCAGCCCGTGCTGGATGCATCCGTCGAGACGACAACATGCTTGGACACTTGTTCTAAAGGCACTCCAGCCTGTAGAAACGCAGGGTCCGTCCAGGGACTGAGGGCGTGGCGACACAGCGGAGTGAAAGTCACTCGGTGTGTGCCATGCCATGCACGTCTGGGGACCCGATCGTGAAGCCAGTGCTGAAGCGGTCTCATATGGAGCAATCCGAGCGGCGTGACAGCGGCTGCGGATACCATATGCCCCAGGAGCCTCTGAAATGTATGAAAGAAACCTCTGAAATGCCTCTGAAACTTCAGAGAGACTACAGTTTTCCTGTCAAACTCCCTTAGACAGGTCAGCATCAGCTCGGCGCACTCTTGGGAGAGGAGCGCCCTCATGGTGATCAAGTCCAGCTCCAACCCGAGAAAAGAGATTGTCTGCACGGGGGCGAGCTTGCTCTTTTCTCGGTTGACCTGAAACCCCAACCGGTCGAGGTGCTGGAGCACCCTGTCTCTGTGCATAATCAATTGATCCCGCGAGGGAGCTAAAATCAGCCAGTCGTCGAGATAATTGAGTATGCGGATGCCCGCGAGCCGAAGGGGCGCCAGAGCACCCTCCGCGAGCTTGGTAAAAACCCGCGGAGACAGAGAGAGCCCGAAGGGGAGGACCTTGTACTGCCATGCTTGACCTTCGAACGTAAACCTCAGAAACTGTCGGTGGCGTGGAAGAATGGAGACATGAAAGTACGCGTCCTTCAGGTCTATTGCTGCAAACCAATCCTGAGGACGGACGCACCGGAGGATGCACCTCTGCGTGATCATTCTGAACGGCAGCTTATACAGACAGCGCTTCAAAACACGCAGATCTAGGATTGGCCGAATCTCTTTGTGCAAGACAGGGGCGGACACAGGGCTGACCCTGGTGAAATGCACACCCGTGAACTTGGGAGGTCACCGGCAGCTTTCTCGTTCTCTCTCTCTATTTCTCTCTCGAAGGAGGTTTGGAGGAACCCAAGGACTCTCTCAGTAGCGTGTTCGGCTCTGAAAGCGAAGGTCTTTGCTATGCACGGCTGGCATCTTTATACACAAATAATTGTGATTGCTACCAGCTATGTACGCTGACGCCGCCAATTCATTGGCATTTCATTGGCCCGTTTTATTACTCTTTTAGATGATTGGCTTCTGACGAAATCCCCATAGTGGAAGTTTTTCCACATAGCATTGAAGTTCCCCTCCTGCTGGGGAACTAGGAATTTCAGCAATAAAATGTCCCACTTCGAAACTAAATGCATTCCAGTAATTTGCACATCACATATTCCAGCTTGATCTCATGAGGACTTAACTATTTTTGTCAGTTTAGGAACTAATTTATACAAATTTATACGAGTTCAGTCATATGAAAATGTATGATTAAAAAAAAAGGTTTGGCACCAAATCCGAGGATGAGCAAATCATGCTAAATTGTACGAATGAGATCGCAAAAATTCATACGAATTAGCCACTGAATCATAAATGTTTGAATTGCCTTGAGATAACGCTGCATATTCACCATATGAGTGTTTTTTATACAACATTTCATGTGACATCAGGTGGCTGATGAAGCACAGGTATACAACTAAAGCCTACTTCACACTACAGCATCACAACATAAATAATCCGCAAGAGGGGCTAACCCTAATAGAGCAGAACACTATTGGCTGCATGTGTGATGTCGACATCACTAACACACAGAGTTTGAAATCTTTCTGAAAGCATTCATTAGTTTGAAAGTCGGGTCAATCAGCTGATCTGTCAGAGGATTGATCTCTTATCAGTTCAGTTGATAGACATGACTTTCATATGTTCTTGTGTTTGTGTAAACGCAGGATGAAGCAAGTGCATTGATGGCCATTCTGGCCAATCACAGACATTTCTGTTGAGCGCATAAACACAAAAGCCAGTCAAACCCATGACTTGTTCTCTCATTGGCTGTAGCTCAGCACTACATTTGATCCCACACGTTGTCGAGTCAGCTGACTGGTCCAGAATATTTAGCATGCTAGATATTGGATTTTCATCTGTGAGGTATGGGTGACGTGTCAGTGAGCCACTTTCATGCATCGTTCAGTAGTTCACACATAAAGAATGACGAGTGCAGAGCACCCACTGATTTTTCCCTGATCACAGCCCAATGTGTCAGCAAGCTATTTAACTGGCAAACCAAAAATCTTAAAATCATGTAGTGTGTACTGGGCATAAAAGGTATAATTAAATCTAGTATCATCTCAGAAATAGCCTATATAAGCATTTTCACTCATTTTGTGCCTAAAAGTGTATTTTTAGGCTTCAAGTAAGGCAGCTCTATGCTAATCTCACTGAAGTAGAACTAGACACCATTTGTGAAGTGACATCAAATGACTTCAAGTAGTCTTCTTTATGTCATTTCCACATAGGAAGCAGGACAAATCCAACATTCGAGTCTGGAATGTATCATTAGTTAGATTAAAATGAGGAAACTCACCTTTTTTATTGGCCGTCTGGCCCATTTCCCTCCTGCTAACCTCATGACCCCAGAGTGCTTGCCACCGCCAAGCAAGAATCCAGTTGGTCACCTGGCCAAGACTGAAATTAATTAGCGCCTTCCCACCTTAACCCGACCCCCCTTCCTCCCTGGGCCAGACTTGGCGCTCAACACCGGCCATAAAAGGGGGGCCGCCTTCATCCACATTGGGAAAGAACCAATTCATCAAGCTCTGCTTCTGCCATCGGGAGTCAGAGGAAGATGAACAGGGCTCTTCTCAGCTGTCCCGGGACGTCTGCGGAGGCCAGGATCATCTGTCAGGTGAGACAGCAGAGAAGTTGTGAGCTTCTGTCTCTGCTGCGGATTACACAAGGCCATTCACACTTGATGTGCATCAGATGTGCTCTTTACAGAGCTAAACCAATGCAGAACATACAGGTTTGAGTCATCTTATTTACAAAATGAGCACTCATGAAAATGACATTTATGTGTGGTAGACTCAATGTATTTTTAAACCCAGAATATGAATTCAGGTTATGGTAGTTTTTGCATATGGTGTGGTAATTATTATTATATATTATTATTTTGGAAATTTCCATTATGGTAATTATAGTCATCCCAAAACAAACTCAAGCAAACTTTTTTCCTTTTTTGTCAATATTTTGAGCAAAATATCAATAGATTAAACAGAAAAAACCTCCTCCCCAGCCTCATCTTTTGCTCTAATTACCAAGGGTGTCAATATTAGTAGAAGGCACCGTTACTCTTGAAGTGAATCCATGAAGTTTTACCTTTTTTCTGACAGGTTTAAATTAGCCAATTTAATTGGATGTGTGATGGACTTTACACACAACTATGCTAACTTAACATTACTTATAGCATATGACAGTTAAACTGCCATGGCTTCAAAACCCAAATGATGCATTATATAACAAAATATACCTTGAATACAAGTCACTTTGGATAAAAATCATCCACATAATTCATAAATTTTATAAATATGATTGTGTTACTGTATCTCCTGTCGTCTCTGTTGGCAAATAGACAAATATCAATAAAGCAGCAAATGCACATATAATCTGCACACTTGGCTCTTTGTTAAAAGTCTTCCTGCTGATGACAGCAAGGGAAAAAAATAAGCATGAAATTGTACTACATACTGAATTATGCACATACTAATTTTAAGTCTTCTAGTAAATGGTACAACAGGCAAGCATTATAGTGCTCTGTAAAATACACGTTGTGGCCTAATTTAAAGGGACCATTACATGTATCCTTAACAGAGAGTGAAATTCCCAAAACCATGTGCTCAAAAACAAAAAGGTGAAGTGAATTAAAGTAAATTAATGTGTGAACATGTCATTCAGCACCTAAATGTACACATCATTTTTACTGTGAACATCCAAATGTATTGCGCACTGGGTCGTTGAATGTCCATGATGCCCTCTTGTGCAAAATAAATAAATTTCACGAGAATATATTGATGCAGCCTAGAAACCAAATAGGAGAGACTTCCACCATGAGTAGGATGGGATAAGGGTTGGGTTTTCATGATCCTGTACAACAATAATTACTGTTTTTTATTACTGTAGATGTAGATTTATGGTTGGAGTAGGTGAGGGGATTAATTATAAACAATAGGTTGGACTCTGTAATGTAAAAGACATTAAATAAATCAAACAAAAGCACCAGGAGGTTTGTACAACTCACTTGGAGCTCAGGTCCTACTAATTTGGAATTGGTTCTGACCTCCACTTATAGCTTACCTAACTCCACAAACTTGTATTTTATGGTTATAGAACCGAATGGAGGAAAAATAACTATTAAATTGAAATATAGAAACATACATCATTCAAACTATAGTTGGAAATTTAAACTTTGTTTTTTTTGCATATATATATATATATAAATATAAGAAACAAGTCTGGGGTTATTTGAGATTTGTGACAATATATAAACTGTGGTGTTGAAATGATGCTTAGTTGGAGTTAAGGGGTCCAAAATGTGCTACACCATTACACCACCAACACCAGCCTGGCCAAATTATCCAACTTTGGAGAGTCCATATGTTTTTGTAGTTTGTTGTTCTCAGTTGACAGGAGTGTCATCAGTGTGCTCTTCTTCTGCTGCTTATGCCACATTCAAACTCACTAAAATAATCTTTCTTCCCCTTCCTGATGCTTGGTTTGAACTTTAGCACATTGTCTTGACCACATGCTTAAATGCATAGAGTTGCTGCAGAAAAGAGCAAAACAAGAGTCTGCAGAAACACTTTGATTGACATTCTCCCTTTGTACATGTCATCAGATGGGAAAGCCCCGCTAATTAGTGACGATCACTCCCTCATTAGCATAGACACCCCTAAGTGAGAAGCAGCCGTCTGCCATTAGAGTTTTCAAATCGTACCTGCTGAAGATAATGTCAGCATCTAAGAGGCTTTATAAATGCAAGTTTTAGGGTGCACAAATTAACACTGTAGTCTCCATGGGCTTCCTTCTTCTGAGCCACTTCTTTTGACATTTTCAGTTTTTCACAGAGATAACACACTCTAACTTATTTTACATAATGTAAAAAGGAGCATAATAGGTCATTTAAGAAAAAAGTCATTAACATAATATAATGCTTTTACATTTTTTAAGCTTATTTATTTGATTTTTTTCAAATATTTTTTTCACTATTATTTTCAATAATTTACTTTGAGATGATTTATTGCTTTTAAATGTATTTAAATTCCCTGATTTTACCAATAAATTTAAGCTTATTCTGCACATTCCTTCAATTAAATACAAATTAACTTCTTATTCCATAAATAACCCTGTTAATTCAGCTTAAAATATCTCACATCTCTCAATTTTTGCGTTCTTGTGGAAAACACCAACAATATAACATGATATTTTATAAGTCTGGCCATTAGCTTTATATGAAGCAAATAAAAAAAGTAAAATTTGCAGCACATTTTGACATACCTGGTTTAAAAACTCTTTCATAACCACATACTTTTAGGTAGAAGTCTAAACGTCTAATTTGACAGAAAACATATATTTTAGCACAATAGTGTAATAATTTAATTAAATTTAATTAAATTTAATTTAAAATATATATATTTTTTTGAGTAGATCCAAGGTGTATCATAAAATTATGAAAAAAACAATATATAAAATATTAATTAAGTTAAATAAAATAAAATAAAATTAAATTAAAAATAACAAATTTGACCCAAACGAGATTTGGGTCAAAGAAAGGGACAGATAAGTGTCAAGAAATGAATAGTTCACGTACACTCAATTATCACTTTTATACTAATGCTTTAGTTTCCCAGTAGTGTCATCCAAATGGAATGATTAGTGAATCTAGCTCAGAGTATTTAATTTATGTTACTTGTCATATTAAATAAATCGGTAACACTTTACAATAACAGTACATGAATAATGATGCGTTAATATGTCAGCTAAACATTACTTTATTATGAACCAATGAATGAATTAATGCATGTGTTAATCATGAACTAACTTTAACTACAACATGAGTCACAAGAGTTCATGTGTGAATAATGGCTACCTCAATTACTTGTTAGTACATGATTGTTTGTTAATAAATGTATTAATTACCACATTGGTTTATGCTTAATTTAACCAGCATGAACTCATGATATGGTAATGTATAATTATATTGTGACTTTACACACACATCATCATTAACCCATTCTTAACTACTCATGAACTCCTTTTCCACATTCGTCTAGTTCGTTTACACTGAATAATAATTGAAAAGTGTACTGTCAACATCAACCCAAACAGTTTAAATACAGGAGTTCATGAGTAGTTAAGGATGAGTTGATGGTGATGAATGGTGATTACATTAACAGCTCATGAGTTCATGCTGGTTACATTTAGCTTAAACTTAAGGGTTAAGTGTTAATACATTAATTAACAACATGAACTAACAAGTAATTAAGGTGGCCATTAAGGTGACTTTAAGGAGTAATTAAGGTCTTATGACAGCCATTAAGGTGACGTCATAAGATGGCGCCGCGGATGGCCGCCTCGGTGTGGAGCTCTCTAGTTTTTGCACTGTTTTTGTTCGTTTGTCCTGTTTTATGTTTATCGTACGAGATCAGTTATTCCAGGGACGAGCTGCTGAACATTCGGCAGTACACTCCAATTAATCACCAACCAGTTTTTGATTTCTCTGGCGTTTTGCTGAACATTGTTGTCGGCGGAGCAGCTGCACTGGGGAAACGCTACAGGACGCGCAGGCGTGGGAAGCGAGCCGGCGCGCTCGTCAGGCTCAGACAGCGCGGCTTCAGAACGGCGCTGCCTAGCATCCATCTGGCGAATCTCCGCTCTCTTCCTAACAAAATGGACGAACTACTTCTGCTCGCACGCAGAAACAAGAACTTAAACAACTCTGTTGCTCTGTGTTTCACGGAAACCTGGCTGAACGAAGCCATTCCGGACAGCGTGTTACACCTACCGGACTTTCAGCTGTACAGAGCGGACCGCGATACGGAGTCAACGGGCAAAACGCGCGGTGGTGGGACATGCTTTTACATCAACAGAAGGTGGTGTACGGATGTAACTGTGTTAAAGAAGATGTGCTGTCCTGACGTGGAAGTGCTTTTCATTAACTGTAAGCCGTTCTACTCGCCGCGGGAGTTTTCCTCGTTCATTCTCATCGGTGTTTATATTCCACCGCAAGCACACGTGAGTACTGCACTGCAACAGCTGGCTGATCTGATCACAGAGACAGAACAACAACACCCGGACTCTGTTTTTATCATTCTCGGTGACTTTAATCAGGCGAAACTCACACATGAGATGCCTAAATTCAAACAGCACATTACATGCCCCACCAGAGACAATAATATTTTGGACCATTGCTACACCACAATAAAGAATGCATATCGTTCCGTCGCCAGAGCAGCTCTAGGACTCTCCGACCACTGCCTGGTTCATCTTATACCAACTTACAGACAAAAACTTAAAACTACTAAGCCAGTATTAAGGACTGTTAAGAGACAACCTACAAGCCTGTTTTGAATACACTGACTGGAGTGTTTTTGAAGCTGCAGCCACCGACCTCGACGAACTCACAGATACCGTAACATCATACATCAGTTTCTGTGAGGAGCTATGCATCCCTACCAGGACCTACTTATCATTTAACAATGATAAACCATGGTTCACACCAAAATTTAGACAGCTCCGTCAGGCCAAAGAGGATGCCTACAGGAGTGGGGACAGGATCTTGTACAATCAGGCAAGGAACACACTGACAAAGGAGATTGGTGTGGCTAAGAAGAGCTATGCCAAAAAGCTGGAAAACCAGTTTTCTGCCAACAACCCGGCATCAGTGTGGAAAGGCCTGAAAGACATCACAAACTACAAGACACCATCCCCCAGCATTGATGGCAATAAACAACTTGCAAACGAGCTGAATAAGTTCTACTGTAGATTTGAAACCCCCGACCAGACACCCCACACCCACCCTGACGATCTCTCTACACAGCCATCAACACCTCCAGCCACCCCTCTCTCCCCCCCTGCACTTCAGATCAGTGAGGATAATGTGCGTCAGATCTTCAGGA
>CAIGQV010019090.1:1129861-1141111 GCA_903798115.1 Danio jaintianensis
CACTTTCTGTTTGAACTGTTACCGTCTGGCCGGCGCTACAGAACACCAAGCACAAAAACGGCCAGACACAGGAAAAGTTTCTTTCCTCAGGCCATCTACCTCATGAACAGTTAATTATTCCCCTACTGTGCAATAAACATGTGCAATACTTTTTCATACGCATTTGTATACAGCACCTTATAACAATATAAAATGCAATACTTTCTCCATACGCATTTGTACACAGCACCTTATAACAGTATACAATGCAATACTTTCTCCTACGCATTTGTACACAGCACCTTATAACAGTATACAATGCAATACTTTCTCCATACGCATCTGTACACAGCACCTTATAACTTGTATAACTTGTATATTTATAACAAATCTGTACAACAATTCATCATCCAGAGTTCTATTGTCTAACTGCATCTCTGTTTAATGTTTGTCGTATTTTTTTTTTCTTTTTTTTTTTTCTCATATTTATTTTGTGTTGTCACTTGTCACTTTATGTACACTGGAAGCTTCTGTAGCCAAAACAAATTCCTTGTGTGTGTAAGCACACTTGGCAATAAAACCGATTCTGATTCTGATTCTGATTATTCACACATAAACTCATGTGACTCATGTTGTTGTTAAAGTTAGTTCATGATTAGCGTGCACCTAAACTCATCATTAATTCATAATAAAATCATGTTTAGTTTACATATTAATACATCATTATTCAGGTATGGTTATTGTAAAGTCTTACCAATAAATCATTAATAACTGAAGAAGAGTATTGCATGTCAGTGTAAAACTTGTGTCTATTATCAGCATATTTTCATATGCAGCTATTTGATTGCACCATTTGATTCTACTTAAATGTACAAAATGAGTCCATACAATGCGTATTTTTTAATCTGTTCAAAAAACAATATCAAATGGAATCTTCACGCTGTGCTTGTGTTCTCCTCTCTCTTCAAAAAAGAAAAAGGAAATATTGTGTGCATCGAATTGAATTGATCCTGAACAGAGACTGGCAATATGTCAAAGTTACTGACACACACACAGCAAACAGTGGAATGGGAAAGGTATGCATTGCGCATCAGAGATTGAAACCAGTATACAATATGCTACAAAACCATCTTTATATTCCACACTTTGTCATAAAGTTTTCTGTGCTGTGAAACAGAGTTGATCAATTTGTCACAAGACATTCTAGATTTGGCTTTTGCTCATACCATGGCCCTGAATTGTTAAAACACCTCTCAAAACATTTGCTATGGATGCAAAATACGGGACAAATCTAAACCAAACCCAAATCTTTTTTTTATGACGGATGAACGGTTTGGACACAGTGTGTAGATATGTTTGACACAACGTAAGGCTGTATTTGTATTTATTTTTAATAATGTGCAAAAATTTCAAAAGAAAATTTACTTTACTCCGACATGTGTAAACATAATGTAACACATAAATCTAACCCAATAAAAAAAAAAAATTTTATGGACAAAACGTTTGGACCACACTAATACTTTTTTGTTTAAAAAACGAATATTTGTCTCTTCGTTTCGGCCTTCCATCCACAGTGAGATGGCATTTTTAGGAAACGAAAATGTATGTTTTTGAAAACGCTGTCCAAAGTGGATACATTTTAAAAAGCCATTTTCGTGTTGCAGTGTTGACATTGAAAATGGAATCTTTCGAAAAAGATTACACATTTTAGTCATGTGACGCAGTTATGTGACCAATTCAGCTAACATGGTAGACAACATTGTAAAGCAGATGTTTTGAATGCTGTTTGTTTAGATCACTTTATTAAAGATTAATGTCAGTTTGTACATGCTCTATATTGCCTCTTTTCTAAGACACGGAAATAATTGAATACAAAAGTGTGGATGAGGAGAGTTTTTAGACAAAAAACTAACTTTTCAAATTTATACAGATTAGACGTAGCCTCATCGTGAACTTAAGGTCAAATGGCTTAAGTCAAGTCTGAGATCAGACAAGATCGGGCGTGCTAAGGGTGGTGTGGCCGTAAGCTTAAGCATAAACAATAATCACTGCTATGTTTGCCTTGTACAATGATTTCACCCAGTAGTAAGTGTAGTAAATAAGTGAAGCCACAAACTTGATTCAAAGAATTATAAAAATGCATTCTCGTCTCATGGAGTTTGAGTAAAAGCGGTACAATCAAAATGCTGCATGACATGAAAATATGCTGATGCTAGGCTAAATGAGCTGCTGATGTAGGCAACCCAGGCTCATTCTGAAAACGTACCACTATATACATTTCTGGAGAGCTCCAAATACATCCCAGGAGGTACGGTTTTTTGCAGTTTTTGTTTCCACAAATCGATGTGTACGCTTTTTGATATCTTAAATTTCTCTCGCGAGTGCCATTCGCACCTGCTGTTCTCGCGTAAATCCACCAGGGCTGCTGTCGACTCACTGACTGACCAATTGCACCAATTGACCTGCCCACCCACTTCTCTAAACCCAACTGACAGTTTTCAAAAGCAATCCAGAAAAAGAAAAGCCCTCGCCTGATTTTTACCATGTTTTCAGATTTAACCACATTCTCACCCTGTTATTTTCTTGTTTATTTTATTTTTTGGCTTCTGTTTTTGTCTTACCCACTTTCTGGAACCATTCTTTGCTGGACTCGAACCCCGTCGTCGTGGTCAACTCCTCTCTGCGTCTCAAGTCCGCCAACGTACATGGTGAGCTACTGGTCAAACTGGTAACAGCGGGAAAGCCGTCCATAGGGAGGTAAGCGGTCAGCTAGTATGCGCGAAAAGGAACGACATCATACCACCCCGTAGCTTTTGTTTTAAAGATGAGATGCAGCCATATGTACTTCTGGCTACATAATTCGCGATCTCCAGAAATGTATATAGGGCCACGTTTTCAGAATGAGCCTATGTTGGATGTAAGTTTCAAGCTGATATGATGCAATACTCTCCTTCAGTTTTTAATGATTATGAATATGACAACCAACATAACACAAAGTTCTGCAAACTGTTATAATGTGACAACTGGGAAACAAATAATTGAATAACAAGGTATTGTAGACGTGGTTTACTTTATTGCTGAACACTTGAAATATACAGAATGATATTATGCATTAGTGTGGATGTAAAAGTGAAAGCCATCATGCAACACTCAAGTCATTGAAGTCAGGTCAATCATAAATTTGCAACTTTATCCTCTGTTTTTCAGTTTGTTGTATTTCAAGCTAATTTTCCACCTGATTTCCAAGCTTTCCTCTACTCTTAATATGAATTTTACCAATTGTTAACTGTCAAACAGTCTGCCACTGCTTTCTCTAATGTGCACCCCTAGACTGCTTGGCTGTGGTTTTCCCAGCACGCTAGTAATTGATTTTGTAATGATGTTTACCACATTTACCACATGTTGGTACCTAGTACAGTTATAATGAGTTATTAAGCATGTGGAGTGTGAAGTTGGTATAGTGTAAACTGAGTAGAGTAAGCTATATGCTGTCTTTGTGTAATTTATCCTCTAGGTAATGAGCCATGAAATATAAATTAGATACATCCGTTTTAATTCTATTTTAGGATATCCAAATGATTCAATAATGCTCCATCCTATTTCAAAGTCCTAAAGGCATGATACGTATTGATATACAGAATATGTATTATTTCAGGATGGTGAAATAATTTCTAACATTTCTTACATTTTCTAACATCAAACAATCAGTCAATCAATCAACCAACCAACCAACAAAACTGAATAGCTAACAGAATTACACAATCAACCAACCAACCAATCAATCAAGCCCAAACTTTTTTTTAAACATTTAAACCATTATTTAAACCATAGTTTTAAATATTGCCAATTTATCAACATGAAAATATTTGAAATGCATATTTTCAGTCCTGAATAACTTTAAATACATTTTACATGTCTGTCAGGGGGCGGCGCAGTAGGTAGCGCTGTCGCCTCACAGCAAGAAGGTCGCTGGTTCGAGCCTCGGCTGGGTCAGTTGGCATTTCTGTGTGGAGTTTGCATGTTCTCCCCATGTTCACGTGGGTTTCCTCCAAGTGCTCCGGTTTCCCCCACAGTCCAAAAACATGCGCTATAGGTGAATTGGGTAAGCTAAATTGTCCGTAGAGTATGTGTGTGAATGGGAGTGTATGGGTGTTTCCCAGTCATGGGTTGCAGCTGGAAGGGCATCCACTGCGTAAAACATACGCTGGATAAGTTGGCGGTTAATTCTGCTGTGGCGACCCCAGATTAATAAAGGGACTAAGCCGAAAAGAAAATGAATGAATGAATGTCTGTCAGGATTCTTCCAATATAACACAGGAGGCGCATGATTTGAAAATAAATACATTATTTAAAATTTTTCAAAACAAAAAAGGGAGGAAAAAATACACTTAGCCATACAAAATTGAAAAAGATGAAATATATAAATAAATGAAACAAAAGAGAGAGAAAAAAAATCTCACAAACTAACAAAACTTAGCCCTTATATTAATGGGACTGCACTATTATCAATTGACAGAGGGGTCACCCACACACAAATCCATTCCAATAACTTCATAAAATAATTTCACATATCATTCAAACAAATAATACATATACTGTTTACAAATAACATATATAATTCATATTCACATACATAAATCATAAAAAAAAAATCTGCTCATTTACTTCGTGGAATTTCTATGCCTTCCCTTTGTTCTTCCCAAGTTCTAATTGAGCCAGTCGGTACTCTCTGCTCGGAGTTTGCATGTTCTCCCCATGTTCGCGTGGGTTTTCCCCGGGTACTCCGATTTTCTCCCGCAGTCTAAAAACATGTACATAAGCAAATTGTAATAACAGTCACAAGCACTTAACGCATACTGAATCAATTAGAACCACCATATTAACCAAAGTATAGGTTAAAAACGAACTGGGGGCTCTCGAGAAATACCTGTTCCTCGCTCATTGACCAGGCGGGAACCTTGGGCTCACCTATCTCCGAGCTCAGGGTTCTCTCCCAGGACAGCATGCCAAACCTGCTATCATAGTCGAGCATTATCTAAGTGTGACCTCTTGAAACAATATGCATTTCCTAATGTAGTGCATTTCAAAACAAATAAACAAAGAAAACTATTAGAAATGGAGATAAAAATAAAAAAAAAACACACAAATAAATACAGAAACAAACCTTATCAAATAAACATTTAAATTAAATTAAATTAAATTAAACATTTAATGTGGCCTGTTCTTACACTACCATACTGAAAATCTAGTGTCTAATATACATCTCTAGCTATGAAAAAATGAATGAATGAATGAATGAATTATTGAAAAAATCTAATTATGAGTAAAACCTTTTTTATTTTGTAAACTACAGATGGCATTTTTTTACTGATTAATTTATTTTCAAATTTTAATCATTTCAATAATAATTACTTTTCAATTATTAAATTTTTTTTATTTTTGGGGCATAAAATAAAAAAGGTCAGTTGTTTTCAGAAATGCTTATATTCATTTTTAAACAATACAACATCAGTATATTTAGAATAGTTTATTTTTTGGTGGAAACCTTTTTCAATAACAACAAGTAAAAATGTGTGTTATTCTGACAATATTATCCATATATGCCATGATGTTTAAAATTATTTGTATATAATATTACGAAAAATAACTTTTTATTAACGATTAAATGTTTCTGAAGTGTCTTAATCAGTTATTTTCACCATCTTTTTTTCACCTGTTTGAATTGTGATTATTAATATTTTTTTAATGGGTAATTCTACTCTGTTTTAAGAGTTTTAGAGAGAAATGAACAAATTCAAAGCACACCAAGAACTTTTAACAACATTGACAGGCCCTGCCTTTGATTTTACTGTAAATGATGAAAGTTTTAAGCAGAAAGTTTTGAGTTTTATTGCACTGAAACATTTATTCCTAATTCATAACTCTAAATGTCAACTTTTGCTGCCTTCAAACTTACCGAACTAATCCAAAACATATTAAAATGGAGATTTATTTAACATTTACTCTAAGTAAATATCATATCTATTCCACAAGTAGACATGCCACGCAGGGCTGAGCAGAAAATATTAAAGATCAGCCGATAGATTATCCCATGAGATTGAGATTGTATCTGCGTCTGGATTCCCAAAACTACTGGAAAGGGAGGGAGGGCTGAATTTGAAGTGAATTTGGCCTGCAGTTATTAGGTGTCATTCATATAGTTAGCACCTCCAAAAGGTCGAGGTTGTCATTAGACTGGTTGAGGTGCAGACAGGCAGGCAATAGTTTATTGATTTTTTTTTTCCAATGCGCCGTTGGAGGCTTAAACTTTAGGTCTGACAAAGAATGTCAGAATGGAAGACTGGTTTACCCTGAGTTCTTTCAGCATTTGACACGAAAAGAACAGACTAAAAATGTGGTAACTTAAAGTAGAAATTCATCATTATGATCACTGTTTTGTGTATTCATGGCATGATGTTTTCCTCAGACGACAAACTACTAATCTACTAATAGCACCCGAAAGAAACCCACGTGAACACGGGGAGAACATACAAACTCCACACAGAAATGCCAATTGACCCAGTCGGGACTTGAATCAGCGATCTCGATCATCATATTTTTATAATTGTCAGAGACCGAAATCAATACTGAATTTCAGTTAATTGCACAGTCCTTGTTACCATCCTGACATTTTTTGGCTCTAGCATTCATATGCAAGGGATCGAGATGGGATTTTTGAAGGCACCCATGCACAAAATACACTTACAGTGTGAACTAGTCAGTGATTTTGTGTACGTGACAATTTGACCTGCTCTACGGGTAATGGCATCTCACTTATCCTCGGAAACACTTTAAGTGACTTTAAGTGACTTACACTTTTCTTTTAAAAGTAGCTCCTTCATGTCTACCTTCTTTTCTTTTTTTTGCCATCCTTACTAGCTTTTGACACCCACGTGTCACCCACATCCCACCTGAATCTTGCATAGTAAGCTTTATGTAGAACTGTAAAATGTCCTTGCAGTTTTTGCGCTGCTAACATCCAAACATAGATACAGCCTTTCATATGACAGCAGAAAAAGGCACAGCCAATCATTCATTGATTCATTTTCTTTTTTGGCTTAGTCCCTTTATTAATCAGGGGTCACCACAGTGAAATGAACCTCCAACTTATCCAGCATATGTTTTATGCAGCGGATGCCCTTCCAGCTGCAACCCATCACTGGGAAACACCCATACACTCTTCATTCACACACATACACTATGGACAATATTGACTA
The DNA here is from genome assembly GCA_903798115.1 of Danio jaintianensis. Taxonomy (NCBI): domain Eukaryota; kingdom Metazoa; phylum Chordata; class Actinopteri; order Cypriniformes; family Danionidae; genus Danio; species Danio jaintianensis. The sequence continues at coordinate 1,137,097 of CAIGQV010019090.1, forward strand.
TTGACTATTGACTATTGGACTTGTATGTCTTTGGACTTGTGGGGGAAACCGGAGCACCCGGAGGAAACCCACGCCAACAAGGGGAAAACATGCAAACTCCATACAGAAATGCCAACTGACCCAACTGAGGCTCGAACCAGCGATCTTCTTGCTGTGAGGCGACAGAGCTACCCACTGCGTCACCGCGCCACCCCGGCACAGCCAATCACATTGTCCAAATGTGTTTTGGACAGGTAGGGCTCAAGTAAGTAATGTGATTTAACCCTTTCTGCATGTCTATTTTAATTCAGTTACTTCTTTATATATACAGCCAAGCCCAAATTTATTTATTAGCCCTGGTAAATTCTGACTTAAAAATTTTGTTCAAATGTAAATAAAAGCTGAGAAATATATTATATATTACATTTGAACAAAAAGGGCTGCATGGTGGCGCAGTGGGTAGCACGTTCGCCTCACAGCAAGAAGGTCGCTGGTTCGAGCCTCGGCTGGGTCAGTTGGCGTTTCTGTGTGGAGTTTGCATGTTCTCCCCGTGTTGGCGTGGGTTTTCTCCGGGTGCTCCGGTTTCCCCCACAAGCCCAAAGACATGCGGTACAGGTGAATTGGGTAAGCTAAATTGTCCATATAGTGTATGAGTGTGAACGAGTGTGTATGGATGTGAAGTGTGAAGGGCATCCGCTGCGTAAAACATATGCTGGATAAGTTGGTGGTTCATTCCGCTGTGGCGACCCCAGATTATTAAAGGGACTAAGCTGAAAAGAAAATGAATAAATGAATGAATTTGAACAAAAACTTGAAGTCAGAATTTACCAGGGCTTGACTGTATATATATATTTATTCATTTTTTTATAGACCACACATAAACCTTTTTTTTTTTTTAATTCTTTGCTTCATTTCAGTTACTTTTTTAATTACATTAATTATGTTGTTGTTGCTGACCACCTTTTTTTCTTTTTTGTCATTTTTTTTGTAAAAATACAAACATGTCAGGGCATGTCGAAACTGGCCCCAAACCCCAAAACCCTCAGATCCCTGAGGGTTAAAATGATGTGGATGATCTGAAGAGGCTGAGAAGGGAGGCCTTAGAGTAAAAAAAAAAAAAAAAAAAAAAAAAGGTTGAGCACCAACTGGATTAAATGATACCATCAAGCAAATGTTGACAGAAGTCATTTTGGGTGAACTTTTTTTTTCTTTCAATCTTTCTTTCTTCAAGCTATAACGGCACCCCAGCACTGGTGCACATGAAGCGAACAACAGAGCTTTTCTTTGTCTGACTTTCTTTCATGAACCACTGAGATGAGAATTACTCCAGTATGTCTAGGAGAGCCTTAACTCCCCTTCAAAACATCAATCTCTCTCTCTGCCTGTACACCCGAAGGCATACTGTTGACTTACCCTTCACTTAAAGTCTTCTAAAGTCCAGACCCAAGAACCCTTATTAGCTGGTGAGAGAGAGGAGAAACTTACAGGAAAATCAATGACTCGCAGGCTTGCAGTCTCCAACGGGAGTCTAGCCAGGCATTACGATGAATGATCGGCCATGCCAGGCCTGTAGCGTTCTGGGGTTTGGTTAGTTATTGGGGCTAGATTTGAGCTTTCTGATGGACAGCTGCCAGGGCTGGTTGTTAAGGAGCTTTTTTGGCTTTTTTAAGCTGATCAGTCGGTCACGTCTTTGACTACAGCTGGTGCTCGCAGGGCCTCTGCGTTCATTGTTGGCATCTTGATTGGCAGATGAAACAGCGCTGATTTGTTGTAAACGAGCCGTATCAAGATATCTGCGGCATCAGTAGAAATGATTTATAGTTTTTAGACAGAGGTTACACGGAGGTGGTGCGCAAAAAACTTTGCAATTTTAACAATGTTTTCATTCTCCACAGAGGCAATTTTATCATCACAGGCCTAGCTGTTTCAATTTTAATGCAAAATCTGAGTCTGGGATTTTAGGGGCTCATAAATATTGCAACTACCGAAGCAAATGAATTCTAGCGAGGCATGTATTTACGAGGTATTCATACAGAGAAAACACACATTGTTTAATAAATGATTGTAAAGCGCAATCCTTTATTCATGTTAACTTGTAACTCACGGCTGATTTCATTGAACAGTGCATTAACTTGAAACAGAATTCTTAGTGTGTGAATCAGGATGTTTAACTTGAAAACAAGTAGTGTGAGATTTTATTTTTATAATAATTTTTTTTTTTACTTGACTAATGAAAAGTAGATGTTCCGGTAACACTTTATAATAACTACACACTATGAACCATTTATTAAGCATTAGCAAATAGTTAATTCATTATCTGTTAAGCATTAACTCTACATTAATAGATGTTAGTTAGCAAATACAACTACAAATGCTATATCCTTTGATTGTATTTTCATACTTTATTGCTTATTAATTGTTCATTACTAAATGCAGCATTATTGCATTATTTACAAACCATTTGTATTTAAGAGTAGTTGGTGGCTTTTAGAATCATTCAGAATGAGTTAGTAAATGATTAATAAACTATTCAAATCAACATTTATATATCTTATTATTCAGGCATATAGTAATGGTTACTATGTATGTGTCACGTGTTGGTATTGGAAACGGGACAAAAAGTAGGATCCATGCGCATTTAATGGTGAGTCATCTTACAAAAACAGGACATCGAGGAACAAAGTAACAAAATAACAAATAATAAAACAATAAACTAAGACCGGGAACTAAGACATAACATGAGCAAAAACAAACTATACAATACCAACAGAAACCGGACTACCAGGACTAGGAAATCAAGAAGACATATATCGAAAGAGCAAAGACAAGACGGGTGCAGGGTATATTTATAGTCCAAACAATACTGTAGTGAACGGGTTGCAGCTGCGGAAGTGATCAGTGTAAGTGAAGACCGGGTGTGTGTGACGGAATGCTGGGAAATGTAGTTCGTTATGATATGTAGTTCACCAGCGATCTCTGAGTCCACGCTGAACATGACAGTACCCCCCTCCTAAGGAGCGGATTCCAGACGCGACAGAATATTCCCGGAGGGAGGTGAAGCGGAGGCGGAACAGGGGGAGGGCATGGAGGGTCCAAAACAAAACACTATAACAAACTGGCACATAACACAGTGACTAGACAGGAACGAGAAATACAAAAACTGTGGAACAAGGAACTGTGGCGGACCTGGAGCGTGGAACTCCAGCGGATCTGGAGCATGAAACTGCGGAGGACCTGGAGCATGGAATTCAGGCGGATCTGGAGCATGAAGCTGCGGAGGACCTGGAGCATGGAATTCAGGCGGATCTGGAGCATGAAGCTGCGGAGGACCTGGAGCATGGAATTCAGGCGGATCTGGAGCATGAAGCTGTGGAGGACCTAGAGCATGGAATTCAGGCAGATCTGGAGCATGAAGCTGTGGTATGTCTGGGGGTTTAGGTTCAGCAGGCAGATATGGGTTAAACGCCCTCCGTGCGTCTGGAGGTTTTGGTTCAGGGCGCACTGGCAGTTCTTTCAACCCCAGTGGATCAGGAGGCTTTGGTTCATTAAGTACTGGCGGTTCATCGAACCCCAGCAGATCAGGAAATCTTGGTTCAGAAATTACTGGCAATTTCTCGAACTCCAGCTGGTCAGGAAACTCTGGTTCAAGAAACACTGGCAGTTCATACAACCCCAGCTGGTCAGGAAACTTTGATTCAGAAAACACTGACTGCTCATCGAGCTCCAACGAGTCGGGAAGCTTTGATTCAGGAAACACTGGTTGATCATCGAGCTCCAACTGATCAGGAAACTTTGATTCAGGAAACACTGGCAGTTCTTTGAGCTCCAGCGAGTCGGGAGGCTTTGATTCAGGAAGTACTGGTGGTTCATCGAACTCTAGCCGGTCAGAAGACTTTGATTCAGAAAATAATGGCAGTTCCTCCAACTCCAGCGGGGCTAAAGAATCACAAGCCTCAAACAGTCTTTCGTGGCACTCCAATGGCTGCTCCGGCAGCACTGGAGATTCACACGACTCTGACATCCCTTCATGGGACTC
>CAIGQV010019090.1:1141121-1168621 GCA_903798115.1 Danio jaintianensis
GACATCCCTTCATGGGACTCGAATGACACTTCCGGCTTCTCGTTGAACTCAGATGGTTGCTCCGGCAGCACTGAGGAATCACACGGCTCTGAAATCCCTTCCTGGGACTCAAGTGGTACCTCCGGCTTCTCATGGAACTCAGATAGCTGCTCTGGCAGCACTGGAGATTCACACGACTCTGACATCCCTTCATGGGACTCGAATGACACTTCCGGCTTCTCGTTGAATGGCTGCTCCGGCAGCACTGGAGAATCACACGGCTCTAAAATCCCTTCCTGGGACTCAGATGACACCTCCGGCTTCTCGTGAATTTCAGATGGCTGCTCCGGCAGCACTGGGGAGTCACACAGCTCTGCCATCCCTTCATGGGGCTCTGAGAAAAAAAATCGTGAACTTGACCGACGAGGATAGGAACGGAGCTTGAGTTTGGCTTTCCTCCTCTTGTTCTGCTGTGGTTCCTCCTCCTCCAGAACAGAAATAGTGAGGGGAAAGCCCGACAACAAGAGGGAAAACTCCATAAATAAGTATAGACCCAAATCCTCCTCATAAGCTGGCATATGACGGCGACTTGGGTTTGAAAGTCCTCCCCTAAAAAACATCATCAGCAGTATATCTGGATAACCGCTTCTCGGGGCCAAGTTCAAAAACTCCGCTATGTATCGCTCAACGGAGCGATTACCCTGCTGGAGTCTGATGATCTCATCATCTGCTGGATCCATTATGGCTCGTTCGTTCTGTCACGTGTTGGTATTGGAAACGGGACAAAAAGTAGGATCCATGTGCATTTAATGGTGAGTCATCTTACAAAAACAGGACATCGAGGAACAAAGTAACAAAATAACAAATAATAAAACAAATACTAAGACCGGGAACTAAGACATAACATGAGCAAAAACAAACTATACAATACCAACAGAAACCGGACTACCAGGACTAGGAAATCAAGAAGACATATATCGAAAGAGCAAAGACAAGACGGGTGCAGGGTATATTTATAGTCCAAACAATACTGTAGTGAACGGGTTGCAGCTGCGGAAGTGATCAGTGTAAGTGAAGACCGGGTGTGTGTGACGGAATGCTGGGAAATGTAGTTCTTTATGATATGTAGTTCACCAGCGATCTCTGAAGTCCTTGATCGCTGGTGAACATGACAGTATGCTAATAAATGCTTTATTAACTCAACTTCATGAAGTTTTGTGACCTGATCTAAAGTGAGGACTATTTATGCTTTTAAAATCCCTTATAAATCACAATTAAAGGCATATAGTATCAAATGAACAATAAACATTTGCAATCTTATCTAAAAAATAAAATTACTGTAAACTTCAAACATTGCTAAATAACAAGTGTCAAAATACAATTAGAAATAAACACAATTAAATAAAATTGGATAAAACAACAACAATAATAATTTAACAATATATGATACAACATTTCAAAGTTATTTAGCGAAGTTTAAACTGTACAGTAATTTTATTTTACATAAGATTGCAAAGATTTATTTTTCATTTGATACAGTTTCATTTGTGTATCTTCAAATCAATATAAATTAATAAAGTCATTTATTTTATTTTTTTCCTGTTTAGAATATAACTGAGCCTTTAATTGTCGTTTATAAGGGATTTACAAAGCATAAATAGTCCTCACTTTAGATTAGGTCACAAAACTGCATGAAGTTGACTTAATAAAGCATTTATTAACATACAAATTAACTATTAGTATATGCCTGAATAATAAGATATATGAATGTTAATTTGAATAGTTTATTAATCATTTACTTATAAGTCAAGAATACAGCATTTGTAGCTGTATTTATTAACTGCTTACTAACATCTATTAATGTAGAGTTAATAATTAACAGATAATGAATTAACTATTTGCTAATGCTTAATAAATGATTCATAGTGTATAGTTATTATAAAGTGTTACCGATGTTCCTTAGCTAAATGGATGACAGAATGGGGTCAGGACATCTTGAAAATAAGCAAAAACATTTTTTACTAACATTTATTTGGTGTCAGATGTTTTTAATGAAACAGCACTGATCATTCATTCATTCATTTTCCTTTGGCTTAGTCCCTTTATTCATCAGGGGTCGCCACAGCGGAATGAACAGCCAACTTATCCAGCACGTTTTACACACCCTTCCAGCTGCAACCCAGTACTGGGAAACATCCATACACTCATTCACACACATACACTACGGCCAATTTAGTTTATTCAATTCACCTATACTGCATGTCTTTGGACTGTGGGGGAAACCGGAGCATCCGGAGGAAACCCATGCCAACACGGAGAGACACATGCAAACTCCACACAGAAATGCCAACTGACCCAGTCGGGACTCGAACCAGCGACCTTCTTGCTGTGAGGCGACAGTGCTAACCACTGAGCCACCGTGTCACCCAGCACTGATCAATCTGATGTAATAATTATCAACATAATAAAGAACAATACACACTGTATTTTTTCTTTTAAATTAAAGCAAGATAATGCAATTATGAGTTTGTCTAATACATCTTGCAACCATCAAAACAAGTACTTCAAGTTAATTTTACTTATACTACCCATGTACACTTACACTTAATGCATACCTTATATATATGAGCAATATCACACGAGTAGCAGTGCGATATGATTGTATATCGGCACTGGTGGAAGGCGTGCTGCGTGCGTTGGCACGAGGCCGCAGGCCGAGTATGAGGAACTACATTCTTCCGCCATTCATTCACATCTGCAGCTGACGCCAGAACAGCAGAAACCATCACTAATTCACCAACATCCTTTTAGAGCTAGTATTTGAATTATTCTCTAGCATTAGATCTGAAGTGATGACAAAACGTCATGGTTACGTCCCGAATAAGGGAACGGAGACATGCGTCTGAAACAGACTATGGGAGTGCGTCAGACGACCAATCACTCTGAAGAGTAAGAAAACGGGCCAATGAAATGCCAAATTGCATTGGCAGAGCTCTGCTCCACAGCTGGCAGCAATGAGCTATCAGCGCTATATAAGCTGCACGCTGTGGAGTGAGCCTCAGAATTTTGCCTGCTGAAGAACCGATCACTCAGCTAACAGCTGGAGACTCAGCTGCTGTGGCAGTGGAGACGCATGTCTCCGTTCCCTTATTCGGGGAACGTGGGTTACGGACGTAACCATGACGTTCCCCTTCATACGGGAACTTCAACATGCGTCTGAAACAGACTATGGGAGACTGTATGGAAAACGCCACTGCAGCTAAGCCCGTCACACCCCTGATGTGAAGTTTGCCAAGCATAGCGTGAGCGCACAGCATCACCAGGAGCGCAACCTTCCAACGTCCCTAGGCCCTTAATTACCATTACATGGGAATATTAAATTTTTATCGGGAGTCGTAACGAGCTTTTACCTAGCTAATATAGACTAGGGATTTTTAAATTACGACAGTACGTTGGGAAAGCGTGCCAGTCCCCGAAGGGGGAGGACGCTGCGGAGCCACCTGCTACCCAAGAGGGGAGACTTGATGGTAATAGAGCATATGGACTAGCCCTGATGAGGGGGAGTACTACATATGATAAGCTGGTTAGCGGGTAGGGAAGACACGGGTCCGCCTGGTCAGGGGGAACACTCCGTGGTTGAATAAGCGTATGGGGTCACCCCATGGGGGGGGGACCGCACAAGCTGGCACCAAACCTCAGCATGTGGGTAGACCAAATGGGCATACAGACATCACACTGAGCCAGGCACCCGACTCCTCCGCTGAGTCAGGTGCTGGGGGCCTCGGAGGAATTCTCTAGGGTTCGCCAAGTGGGAAACTTACTAGTAGAACAAGAAATGCGCACGTATCTCCGGGTTAGGGAGCATGGCGCGGCAAGCGTTTGTTAACACCGAGCTTAGTTTCCCTCCGATTGACTGGGGTTACCCAGTAATCGGGTGGAAACCGGCTCCACTCGAAGATTGTAGAATCTCGCGAATGTATTAGGTGTCGCCCAGCCCGCAGCTCTACAGATATCTGTAATAGAGGCGCCGCGTGCTAACGCCCAGGAGGAGGCGACACTTCTAGTAGAGTGTGCTCTCACATTAGCGGGACGCGGCTCGCCCTGGCATTGGTAAGCGAGGGCGATGGCATCAACTATCCAGTGGGCCAACCTCTGTTTTGATACGGCACTTCCCTTCTGCCGACCACCATAACAGATAAAGAGCTGTTCACCAGATCTTACACTTTGCGTTCGTTCCACGTAAAGGCGCAAAACGGGACAAAGCAATGAGGGGGCTGGGTCTGCCTCCTCCGAAGGCAGCGCTTGCAGGTTCACCACCTGATCTCTAAATGGGGTGGTAGGAACCTTGGGCACATAGCCGGGCCGGGGTCTCAGGATAACGTGAGAGTAAGCCGGTCCGAATTCCAGGAACGATTCGCTGACCGAAAATGCCTCCAAATCCCCGACTCTCTTGAACGATGCCAACGCGATCAGCAGAGCTGTCTTCATTGACAGAAGTTTTAATGTTACCGAATCGAGTGGCTCGAATGGAGTTCTCTGCAGACCTGCCAGGACTACAGAGAGATCCCAAGAGGGCATAAGAGGGGGGCGGGATGGATTTAATCGCCGCGCGCCTCTGAGGAATCGGATGACTAGGTTATGCTTCCCGATCGTGTTGCCATCCACCGCATCATGATGAGCGGAGATGGCAGCCACATAAACCTTCAGTGTGGAGGGGGACAGCCTACGCTCCAACTTATCCTGAAGGAAGGATAACACAACGCTAATCTGGCAAGTCCAGGGGTCTTCTCGATGAGAAGCACACCACTCAGTGAATAGACTCCACTTCAGGGCGTAGGCATGCCTCGTAGAGGGTGCTCTAGCCTGAGTGATGGTGTTAACCACCGCCGCCGGTAAGTCACCTAAGTCTTCCGCGCTCCGTCTATGGACCACACGTGGAGGTTCCAGAGATCTGGGCGCGGGTGCCAATGGGTGCCCCGTCCCTGGGAGAGGAGGTCCTCTCTCAGGGGAATGCGCCAGGGAGGGGCCGTCGCGAGGAGTGTGAGTTTGGGAACCCAGGTCCGGTTGGGCCAGAGAGACGCAACAAACAAGACCTGCTCCTCATCCTCCCTGACTTTGCACAGTGTCTGTGCGATTAGGCTCACTGGGGGAAACGCATATTTGCGCATGCCCGGTGGCCAGCTGTGAGCCAGCGCGTCCGTGCCGAGGGGGGCCTCGGTCAGGGAATAAAACAACTGGCAATGGGTGCTTTCGAGAGAAGCAAACAGGTCGACCTGGGCTTTCCCGAATCGCTCCCATATCAGCTGGACCGTACCGGGGTGGAGTCTCCATTCTCCACGAAGCGTTCGCTGCCGTGAGAGCACATCGGCTGCACGGTTGAGCTCGCCCGGGATATGAATGGCACACAGCGAACTCAGCCGCGTATGACTCCAGAGGAGCAGACGGTGAGCGAGCTGTGACATGCGACGAGAACGTATACCTCCCATACGGTTGATATAAGCTACCGTTGCCATGCTGTCCGTCCTGACCAGCACATGCTTCTGCTCTAACACCGGTAAAAAGCGGCGGAGAGCAAGAAACACTGCCAACAGCTCCAGGCAGTTGATATGCCAACGCAGACGGGGTCCGAACCACGAACCCGCAGCTGCGTGCTCGTTGCACACGGCCCCCCAGCCCGTGCTGGAGGCATCTGTCGATACGACAATATGCCTGGATACTTGCCCTAGGGGCACCCCGGCCCGTAGAAAAGCAAGATCCGTCCAAGGACTGAAGGTGCGGCGACACAGCGGAGTGATACGCACCCGGTGTGTGCCCGCGCGCCATGCCCGTCTGGGGACCCGATCGTGAAGCCAGCGCTGAAGTGGTCTCATATGAAGCAAACCGAGCGGCGTCACCGCGGCTACGGATGCCATATGCCCCAGGAGCCTCTGAAAAAACTTCAGTGGAACCACTATGTTCCTGTCGAGTTTGCTCAGACAGGAAAGCACTAGCCTGGCGCGCTCCTCCGAGAGGCGCGCTACCATAGAGATCGAGTCCAACTCCAGCCCGAGAAAAGAGATCCTCTGCACTGGGCAAAGTTTGCTCTTCTCTCGGTTGACCCGAAGCCCCAACTGGTCGAGGTGCCGAAGCACCCTGTCCCTGTGCATAATCAATTGATCACGAGACGAGGCTAGGATCAGCCAGTCGTCAAGATAATTGAGGATGCGGATGCCCGCAAGCCGAAGCGGCGCGATGGCACCCTCCGCGAGCCTGGTGAAAACCCGCGGAGACAGAGAGAGCCCGAAGGGGAGGACTTTGTACTGCCATGCTCGTCCTTCGAATGCAAACCGGAGAAAAGGACGGTGGCGTGGAAGAATGGAGACATGAAAATACGCGTCCTTCAGGTCTATAGCTGCAAACCAATCCTGAGGACGGACGCACCGGAAAATGCGCTTCTGCGTGAGCATTCTGAACGGCATTTTGTGTAAATGACGGTTCAGTCTGCGCAGATCTAGGATTGGTCTTAACCCTCCGCTCTTTTTCGGCACGATAAAATACGGGCTGTAAAACCCACGTTTCATCTCGGCTGGAGGAACCTGCTCGATTGCATCCTTCGCCAGGAGGACAGCAATCTCCTCTCGCAAGACAGGGGCGCTCTCGAGGGAAACCCTCGTAGTATGAACACCCGTGAACCTGGGAGGGCAGATAGCGAACTGAATCGCATAGCCGAGTCTGATCGTTCGCATGAGCCACCGCGACGGGCTGGGCAGCGCTAACCAGGCTGGCAGAGCCCGCGCTAATGGCACCATTGGACTGATCAATGACATGCCAACAGAGGGGCAGCTCGGGAGGGGAGTGCTCACCCCGGGAAGCAGAGCGGCCCGAGGAAGAGCCGAAAATAAGAGAGTGTCTCTTACCTTCCTCCCTGGATCCCGCGATGAGGCTGGAGTGAGAGAAAGGAGCCCGTCCTCTTGCACTCCGTGAGCCTGTGGCGAAGGGGCCCGGCGCTGCGAGCTGGAAGGCGGAGCGTCCCAGATTGGCAGGGCTCGGGTTTGCACATCCGGAGAGAGAGAAATTTGCTCTTTTATTGAAAATTTGGGTACCACTGGCCCGGAGGCCAGCAGTGGTGCTTTTAAAGTCTCTGCTGACTGTAGGTGTCCTCGGTCCTCCACCGAGGAAAGAGCAGGTTCCCTCCTCTCCGGATGGCCCGTCTCAGGGACGCTTCGCGGTCCGTTTACCGGACTTAACGGCGCCCTGGGGCGGTGGCGTCGCAGTCCCGCGGGAGGCTCGGCGTTGCCGCTTAGCCGGCGGAGCGGGCAGCGGGAGCGGAGCCGGTTTCGGAACCGCGGGTGGACGCCCTCGGCGAGGAGCAGCCGAGGTGGATAGGGCAGCGGGGAGAGCAGTTTTCCGAGCCCGCTGGTAGATGACCTCACCCATCGCCTGGGACTGCTCTTTCACCGCCGAGAACTCCTGGGTAAAGTCCCCGACGGTGTCGCCGAACAGGCCAGCCTGGGAAATGGGAGCGTTAAGAAAGCGAGCTTTGTCAACGTCTCTCATCTCGGCCAGGTTTAGCCAGAGGTGGCGTTCCTGGACCACTAATGTGGCCATCGTCCTCCCCAGGGCACGAGCAGCCGATTTGGTGGTCATGAGAGCGTAATCGGTTGCCGTGCGGAGCTCATGCATCAAGCCCGGGGAAGAACCACCCTCCTGCAGCTCAGCCAACTTCTCCGCTTGGTAGCGTTGATAGGTGGCTATAGCGTGCAGAGCGGATGCAGCCTGTCCCGCAGCAGTGTAGGCTCTGGCCACGAGGGACTCAGATAACCTACACGCTTTGGAAGGGAGTCTGGGTGGACCTCTCCAGGTGGAGACGCCCCGCGGGCAAAGATTGACCGCGATAGCGCGCTCCACCTGGGGTATCGCCTCATAACCCCTGGCTGCTCCACCATCAAGGGTGGTGAGAGCGGAAGCGCACGAGGACCGGGCAGAGAAAGGTGCCCTCCATGCCTGCGTGAGCTCACTGTGTACCTCCGGGAAGAAAGGGACGGGGGGTTTGGAGGGTCTTGCCCTCCTAGCCCCCACGTAACACCCATCTAAGCGGTCCGGCCGTGGTGCTGGGGGACAAGCCATCTCCAGACCCACGGCCGAAGCAGCCCGGAATAACACGGCTAACATGTCCGATTCCAGACCCGAGGCCACACTGACCACCCCGGAGGGTGGCAGAGGGTCCGGATCTTCATCGGAGCATGTTAGCCCGCCCTCCGATGCAGCGATGGACATCACGTCCCCGGTGTCATCCAATGAAAGCGCGGCCATCCCGGGGGATGGACCAGCGGTCTCACTGGAAGCTTGAACAGAGCCAGCTGAGGAGTGAGGGGTCCGCGAGCCCGAAGGCGGCGGATAAGCCCCCACTGTAACCCTCAGGTCTGCCCGTGTGCTAACCGCATGGCGGGGAGCAGCAGGGGTGACGCACCCTAATGCCAGGGTGCGCCGCGACCTTAGCTGTGCGACAGTTAAGCCCTCGCAGTGAGGGCAGCAACTGTCCGCGAGCACCGCATCCACATGCCGGACCCCCAGACATGTGACGCAATGCTCGTGCCTGTCATCCGGGGAGAGGAAACCACCGCATCCAGAAATGCACGGTCGGAACGACATCTTTAAAAAGACGCGTTATGCGACCGTGTGCTCTCTTAGGGGAATTCTGCCCTTTTAGTGTGAAACTGCTCTTTTAGTACACCAGTGAAACGCCCAGGGGACGTAAAACCCAGATGAAACGCCGCTGTTGCGTCTTCTCCCGCACTGGTGATAAGCGCTGACACTTTCTCGCTAGTCAGGTTGGCAGAGTTAGGTCTTCAGTCTCGTGAGAGGGTCTGAAGCAGAAATTCTGAGGCTCACTCCACAGCGTGCAGCTTATATAGCGCTGATAGCTCATTGCTGCCAGCTGTGGAGCAGAGCTCTGCCAATGCAATTTGGCATTTCATTGGCCCGTTTTCTTACTCTTCAGAGTGATTGGTCGTCTGACGCACTCCCATAGTCTGTTTCAGACGCATGTTGAAGTTCCCGTATGAAGGGGAACAAGTGATTTTGCTCACATTTTAAGATTATAAGGCTGAACAACATGAAATGCCATCTTAGTCTACAGAGATTTCCCAGTATTTCTCTGTTGCAATCGGGATATTACAATAATTAACCCCGAAAAATTCAAAGCAACTTAAACTACCAGATTTCTGTTCTGTTCTTCTTTCCTTCTTCTTACTGAACTAGTCTGCAGTAACGAAAGCAGTAGACTCATTAGAAACAAACAGATGGCCAACCAAAAAGTAACTCAGGGTTATACAGAGTGGCCAACACAAAATTTATACATTCCTGATATGTGAGTCCCATCTCACACTTAATACACTACAATTACTATGGTATAAATACAGTACTGCAACATACAAAAGAGAGAGATCGACTTAGAATGTCACTTACCAGTTTAATAATGATTATTATTAATAATTATTAATAATTATTATTTCAATTTTTTTTTGAAAAGATGGCGCTGACGAAGATGGCCGCCTCCGTGTTGAGCTCTGCTGTTGTTTTTATGTTTTTGTTAGTTTGTCCCGTCTTGAGTCACATTCCTACAATTAGTTTCACCAGAGACGAATTGTTGGACATTCGGACACATACACCACCAAATGTTTTTCCAGACTTGGATTTATGTGATGTTATGTTGGACATTGTTGTCGGCGGAGCCGCGGTGCTGCTCAAACGCTGTCGGGCGCGCAGACGAGGGAAGCGAGCAGGCGCGCTTGTGAAACTCTGACAGCGCGGGTTTCGAACTGCGTTGCCTAGCATCCATCTGGCGAATCTCCGCTCTCTACCCAACAAAATAGACGAACTCATTCTGCTCTCTCAGACAAAAAGGGATTTTTTGCATTCTGCTGCTCTGTGTTTCACGGAAACCTGGCTGAACGACGCCATACCGGACAACGCGCTTCATCTACCGGGCTATCAGCTGTTCAGAGCGGATCGCGACAGAGAATCAACGCGGAAATCGCGCGGTGGTGGGACATGCTTTTACATCAATGAAAGGTGGTGTACAGATGTAACAGTTTTAAAGAAGATGTGCTGTCCCGACCTAGAAGCACTGTTTATTAACTGTAAGCCTTTCTACTCGCCGCGTGAGTTCTGCTCGTTCATTCTCGTCAGTGTTTACATTCCTCCGCACGCGCACGCGGGCCTGGCGATACAGGAACTAGCCGATCAGATCACGGAAATCGAGCAACAACACCCAGACTCTGTTTTAATAATTCTCGGGGATTTTAACAAAGCAAAACTATCCCGCAAACTGCCAAAATATAGACAGCATGTTACATGTCCCACAAGAGACAGTAACATATTGGATCACTGCTATACCACAATAAAGGATGCATACCGCTCTGTCCAACGAGCAGCTTTGGGGCACTCTGACCACTGTTTGATTCATCTTATACCAACCTACAGGCAGAAACTGAAAACAGCCAAACCTGTATTAAGATCTGTGAAAAGATGGACTACCGAAACAGAGCGGGATCTACAATCCTGTTTCGACCTCACTGACTGGAGTGTTTTTGAAGCTGCTGCAAATGATCTAGATGAGCTTACAGAAACTGTAACATCTTATATCAGTTTCTGTGAAGACATGTGCATTCCTACCAGGACTCAACTCACATACAACAATGACAAACCGTGGTTCACTGTAAAACTCAGACAGCTGCGTCAGGCCAAGGAGGTTGCTTACAGGAATGGGGAGAGGGCCTTGTATAAACAGGCCAAATACACACTGGAAAAGGAGATCAGAGTGGCAAAAAGGAACTATTCTGAGAAACTAAGGAGTCAGTTCTCTTCCAGCGACTCAGCATCCGTGTGGAAAAGTTTGAAAAACATCACAAACTACAAGAAACCATCCCCCAGCACTGTAGACAACGAACGACTTGCAAACGACCTGAATGAGTTTTACTGCAGGTTTGAGAAAACACCCCACACCCACTCTGAACTGCTCTTCACACCACCATCAACACCTCCACCACACCCCGTCTCCCCCACACTTCAGTTCAGTGAAGATGATGTGCGCCAGGTCTTCCAAAAACAGAAGAGGAAAAAAGCACCAGGCCCAGATTTTGTAACACCAGCCTGTCTAAAATCCTGTGCTGACCAACTGGCCCCCATCTTCACCCTGATCTTCAACAGATCACTGGAGCTGTGTGAAGTGCCCTCCTGCTTTAAACGCTCCACCATCATCCCCATCCCAAAGAAACCCAAACTTACAGGACTTAATGACTACAGACCGGTGGCGCTAACATCTGTGGTCATGAAGTCTTTTGAAAAACTGGTGCTGGCCCACCTGAAGGACATCACTGAACCCTCACTGGACTCTCTTCAGTTTGCCTACAGAGCAAACAGGTCTGTGGATGATGCAGTCAATATGGGACTGCATTATGTTCTGCAACACCTAGACAGACCAGGGACCTATGTGAGGATCTTGTTTGTTGACTTCAGCTCGGCTTTCAACACTATCATCCCAAAACTTCTCCTGCCCAAATTAACTCAGCTCTCCGTGCCCAACTCTGTCTGTCAGTGGATCAACAGCTTCCTAACGGACAGGCAGCAGCTGGTGAAGCTGGGAAAATTCTCATCCAGTACCCGCACAATCAGCACTGGTGCCCCCCAGGGGTGTGTCCTCTCCCCTCTGCTCTTCTCACTGTACACAAATGACTGCACCTCAAAGGACGCCTCTGTCAAAATCTTGAAGTTTGCAGACGACACCACACTTATCGGCCTCATTCAGGACGGTGACGAGTCTGCTTACAGACAGGAGGTTAAGGAGCTGGCTGTCTGGTGCAGTCACAACAACCTGGAGCTGAACACGCTCAAAACAGTGGAGATGATAGTGGACTTCAGGAGAAACCCCCCTGCTCTCCCCCCACTGAGCATCATGGACAGCATTGTGGCAGCAGTGGAGTCATTCAGGTTCCTGGGCACCACCATCTCTCAGGATCTGAAGTGGGACACTCACATTGACTCCATTGTCAAAAAAGCTCAACAGAGGTTGTACTTCCTTCGTCAGCTGAGGAAGTTCAACCTTCCAAAGGAGCTGCTGAAACAGTTCTACACTTCCATCATTGAATCAGTCCTCTGCACTTCAATAACTGTCTGGTTTAGCTCAGCTACCAAATCCGACCTCCGAAGACTACGTCGAATAGTTCGGACTGCTGAGCGAATCACTGGTACAATCCTCCCTACTCTCCAAGAACTGTACTTATCCAGAGCAAGCAGAAGGGCTGCCAAAATCACTCTGGACCCCTCACACCCAGCACACTGCCTCTTTGAACTTTTACCTTCTGGTCGACGCTACAGAGCACTGTGTACCAGAACAGCCCGACACAGAAACAGTTTCTTCCCTCAGGCAATCCATCTCATGAACACTTGATGATAGTAATTATGGAACAAACATCACTACTGCTATACACTTTTTATACACAAACACTTATTTAACAACATATTTTACATGCTAATTTGCACATAACAGCTGCTGTTGTATATAGTAATATTCCTGTACATACACTTGTCAATTTGTATATTTGCATTCACTACAACTTTCATTTTTTAAATATATTTATTATCTGTTTTTTGTCCTGTCTCTGTAATTTTGTTGCACTGTAGAAGCTCTGTCACGAAAACAAATTCCTTGTATGTGTGAACATACCTGGCAATAAAGCTCTTTCTGATTCTGATTCTGATTCTGATTATATCAGCTGTAGTTAGAAATTATGCTGAGTTTTTTTCCTCTAAGGGCTTATTATGCGGTCTCTGTCACCATCTTGTGGATGGACAACGTCAACCATCTTTGCTCTGCTCAGTATGACAGGCTGATGGATGCCGACGCGCTGTATCTCCGAAATCATAAATATTTAAAACAGGCACTATCCTTATAAATAAAAAGCATAGTTGCAATCTAAACAACTACGTTCTCGCCTGAAAAAGCCTATATAGATTTTTTTTTTTTTTTCGTAACTGTACTATTTCAATACACATTTGAGTTAATTTGACCATATTTAGTCTATACAAGTGTTCTTATTTTATGTGTACTTTAAATATAAACTTTGTAGTATGCAATTACTTTCCATCTAAGTTTTGCTTTAGTGCTACAACAATACAAGTCAACTGTCAGACATATTACTTGCTATTTATAGCCTACACCTATATAGACTCGGCAAATAATTGAGCCTAACCCTAATTAATACAAGAACTAATTTAGCCTTGCTAATGGGAAAAGAGCTAAGGTTTATACTGGATTAAAAAAAGTGGTATGAAACTGTCTGGTAACAAAACACCCATTTCTTGGATAAAATTATGTAATTCTTATAGTTTAATCAAAATGTATTCCCATAGTAGGAAAAACAAATACTATAGAAGTCAATAACCACTGGCTTCCAACATTCTTCAAAATATGTTCATGCTCAACAAAACAAAAAGAGCTCAAGGAGGATATGATGGCAGAATTTTTAATTGAACTATTCCTTTATCCATGTAAAGATATGGCAATTCAATTCAAAGGTGGTAGTGGAGAAAAATCTCAAGCTTCAGAAAATAGTGCATATTTTTTCTATTGGTGCTTTTAGACATTTTCTGTGAACAAATGTGTACAAATGGCTTTATATTTTCTTAACAGAATGGTATTTTCAAATGTGCACAAACACAAATTACAGCCTATAAATACGATATGAAGAAAAAAAGTAACATAAACCACTTATATAAATTGCTGCGGTGTGTTTTACGGTTTTATGGACGTGAGTGTTTTGCTAAGACCCGGGATGGCTTAATTGAACGTTTCGAATGCCATCATCTGTAATCTTCTTAAACCTCGTCCTCCAATGTTAGCTCACATGTGCATTTCTGTCAGAGGAAAAAGTATTTATCATGAGAACATTAGCCACACTCTATAAAAGTGAATAGCTGGCTTATATAACATCAGTGGGTTTCAGCTGATGGGTCGTAACCCAAACAATTGAGTTGCAAGTAAATTTTTGTTTGCCAATTTGGCTGTGTTCCAAATGGAATTAATCTACCTCTGAAGGCCACTTTGGAATGATAACATCCATGACCTTCATGTTAAAGCATTGTACTAAACCAGTAGTGTCCAAGCTTGGTTCTGGGCCACTGTACTACAGTGTTTAGCTGTAACTTGCCTCAAACTGGAAGCTTCTATTATGATTAGTAAGAGCTTGATTACCTGCTATATTGGACCATGCAAGGGCGTAGATTTGACATTGGTGAATCCCCCCCCCCCCAAAAAAGGGTGTAGTTTTTCTGACAAATACTTTCAACCGAAATTCAAAAGAGAGATTAGGAGAACTGACAAGGAGAACTGAGAACTTGTACAGATAGCTCTTTTATATATTTTTATACTTTGTACTTTTTTTCTACAGCCACATACTCTTTAAGTCTTTAAATATTTTATATTTGCTTTTATTTCCGTTGTATAACTTCCATTTCTTCATAGTTTAGATTGTATTGTTATTATTTTATTTTATTTTTGTTACTAGCGCAACACTGTGGCTCAGTTGTTAGCACTGTTGTCTCACAGCAAGAAGGTCGCTGGTTCGAGTACCAGCTGGGTCAGTTGGCATTTCTGTGTGGAGTTTGCATGTTCTCCCTGTTGGCGTGGGTTTCCTCCTGGTGCTCCAGTTTCCCCCAACGTCCAAAGACATGCAGTATAGGTGAATTGAATAAACTAAATTGGCCGTAGTGTATGTGTGTGAATGAGTGTATGGATGTTTCCCAGTACTGGGTTGCAGCTGGAAAGGCATCCACTGTGTAAAACATATGCTGGACAAATTGGCGATTCATTCCGTTGTGGCGACCCCTGATGAATAAAGGGACTAAGCCGAAGGAAAATGAATGAATGAATCGTTACTATGTTAAGGTCGCGAGTGGTTGTGTAAGCATTTCACTGCATATCATGTGTATGAGTCTGTATGTGACAAATAAAATTAGAATTTGACAGGGATCATATTTATACTTTTACATTTAATTGTTTATTCTGCAGTTTTCAGACCATTTTATTCACAGACTATATCAGCCTGCTATAACTTTTGACTGTGCATCAAAGCGGGAAAAAAAACACTAGCATTAATGTTACCATTATTATGATGGACTTATTCCATAGCGAACTCGACTTACACTTTTCTTAGAAAAAAGCTCCTTATCTCCACATTATTTTTTGCAACCACCATCATCACTTGCATGTGTCACCCACCTCACATACACCTTATTCTTGCACAGGACAATTTTGGTGGGCGCTGCTTTTTAGCTATCTTACATGACAACAGGGAAAGGCACAGCCAATCACAATGTTCATATGTGTTTGGGGAGATTTAACCCTTTCTGGATGTCCAGGTTAATGTTGACAGTGCAATTTTGTTTTTAAAGCAAATTAAATTATTGGTGGGGACATTTTAATAGTTGGTAGATATTGGTGAGGACATGTCCCCTCCATTCATGCTAATTCTACGCCCCTGGGACCATGCCTGGTTATCACCTACACTTTATGAGTATTGGATTGGCATGAGTTTTGGCTTATGAGTATTGTCTTATTTGCCACTATGCTAGTCTGTGCTGTGCTTATTGCGCTGGTCAATATGCAAATTAGATTTTACATCTGTGTTCTTTAAATTGAGCATTGTTTGTTCTCGCACAAGGGGCACGGTGGCTCAGTGGTAAGCACTGTCGCCTCAAAGCAAGAAGGTCGCTGGTTCGAGCCCCGGCTGGGCCAGTTGGCATTTCTGTGTGAAGTTTGCATGTTCTCCCACGTTCGTGTGGGTTTCCTCCGGTTGCTCCGGTTTCCCCCACAGTCCAAAGACATGCACTATAAGTGAACTGAGACTAAATTGACCATAGCTTATGAGTGTGTGCGTGTGTGTGAATGCAAGAGTATATGGGTGTTTCCCAGTACTGGGTGTCGGCTGGAAGGGTCAACCGCTGTGTAAAACATATGCCGGAATAGTTGATGGTTCATTCCGCTGTGGCAATCGCTGATAAATAAGGGACTAAGCCGAAGGAAAATGAAGGAATGAATGGCTCTCGCACACAATTTGCCTTGTTTAGTAAATCTGGCCCTTGATGTCCACTATAAAACCAGGTGAACATGTATTCAATGACATGTACAAAAAGACAGATTCTACTCATTGTGAAATGGTCACATTTAATGAACAACTTCTCATTTTATATACATCTATAAAAAGAACCCAGATACAGGTTACAAGAATCTAAAGCTAATACATACATTATTAAATAATAAACTTTTTCTCATGTTAAAGATACATATCATAGTTTACAAAATATGATCAAGGAGAATTAAGCAATTATGAAGGGTTGGAAAAAAAATCTAAGTTTCTAAAATTATATTTTATTCAATGATAACCAAAAAAGGAAGTGAAACAATTTCTCCAAGAAGGTAGTATTAAACTGTGATATTGACTAGAAAAGGCTGCAGAAACAGATGGTGAAAGGCAAATAGTGAAAAGACTGAAAATACGATTCCAAACGGTGCTTAATCTTCAGACGGTCCGACGTGACACGTTGTTCTTCCTGTTACAAAAAGGCAGTCCAGAACAGTCCAAACCAATATGTTATTTACAGTTTCAACTTCTCTTGTGTTCAGGGGCCCAAAAAATTGATAAAAGAAAAAAAGAGGTAAACAAAAGGAATACAAAAGATATTAAATGACGGCCTTCGAAATCAACGTGTTCCTCCTCAGTCTTTGAAGCTCGTGAAGATTTTGTACTGCCAGTTTCAATTCCTTAAAGACACAGGTTTTGGGGAAGCTAGGGATCATGGGAAAAACCCCCCCCAAAAAAACCAGTCCAAGTCTTTGGCATGATGAGTTAGCTGTATGTCGAGGAAATCGATGTTACACAAAATTAGCTTTTTTTCTGTCCTCTGAACGATTTGAAGGAACAAAATGGGGTGAAAAAAATCTTGTGTGACAAAACAAAAGTGCGGTGAATGAATTTTGTTTGTTGGATTGATTTTGTTTTTGTGCTGCCAGGCAGGTGAGTCTCGTGGCCCCAAATCTTTTGCTCCCCTGGGGTTCGGTTCCTGTGTCTGCGTCTGGTCTTCCATCCACTGTCGACTTCAGAGATGTTGAAATGTTTTACTGTCTTCCTTTTGTAAATGTCAGCGTTTATTAATCTTTCTAGGTCTTTTTGTCTTTTGTGAGAAAAAGAACTTGAATTAAATTATCAATGCACGATATCTATTAACATGTGCAAAATAGAAATAGAAGACTCCTCATATTTTTTCCACAGGAATGAAGCTCACACATCTGAAAAGGAAGAAAATATTTGTTAGCTTTGTGATGAAGGACTTAAGATATTTGTTTAAATGTCTAAGGCATTTGTTTACAATCCCATTCAAATCTTTGCTTAAAATCACCAAATACAAAGTCAAAACTATTATATTCTCCAAAATAAAACTATAAAATCGAAATGGATTTATAAAAAATATAAAATAAATACATTTTTAGAACTTATAAAAGATTGAATTGAATATTGAATGCTATATATATATATATATATATATATATATATATATATATATATATATATATATATACAGAAAAACATTTTTACTAATATAATTATATTTGTTGGCTTTACTATAATAAGTCATATGGAGAAAATGTGCTTAAGTGTCATGAAAAATCATAAAAAATACTAATAATCAAAGTAATAATCAACTCCTTTACCGTATCTGAAAACATCCCCCAACAGAGCACTTTTATACAGCGGTCAGCTACTACAACATAAATTACAGACACAGTATTGCAAATGAGAACAAACAAGACCCAATGAGACCAATATCCAAATGGCTCCCTCTTGATGCCAGTGGGAAGCTGTAATTGGTGAGCAGCCACCAGTAACTCTGCCTTTAATTTTGTCTTGGCCGATTACAGACTGACCAATTAAATCTCACTCCGAACTGCTCAGGTTGCAGGTATAAAGTGAAGGTATTTCTACGTCTACGTGGCCTGTCTCGAGAGGGTGAACACATCCTACCCTCGAGGCTCTATCATACACTTCTTCCTGCCTTCCAGCTCCATGCATGAGTTTGCTTTAATTAGAGATAGGCTCGTTATGCTGTGTTGCTGAGTTGTAGATAACAGGCATGCTGTAAACATATGGGCTGAGCGCTAATGAATCTCCGGCTTGTTACTTGGCTATCTCTTCCTGCTTTCAGACTCCTGGAGGGGATCGATGAGGTTTATATGGCTGTAAGCACCCGTAACTGGGTCTCTCAGATTATCAGGGGTTTCTGGGTGGATTGTGCTGGTCTAATGAGCCGATGGTCAACAATGTCAACACTGTCAACAATCTCTACATTTGTCCAGCTTTAAGAGCTGACTGGACTGTACTTGTTCTAAGAATGTCCATTTCATATTATTATGCATAATTATAAATAATAAATAATAGTGGGTATGGCTGTTGAGAGTAATACAAAGTCATGCTGGGCAAGAACTTTGGGCACTTTAAAATCTGAAGTCTGAAGACTTGAATCCATCCACTCCAAAGATTCAAACCCAGACCAATACCCAGACCTACTGTACTAATACCTTAATCAATAACAGACCACCCCAAGACCAAGATCAAGGCTAGACCTGTGAGATTAAGATTAATAACGGACCCCCATTAGACCTAGAACAATACCAGACTCCATTATTACTTTCATCCGATTACCTAGAGTTTCTCAGATTTTGGGTGGATTGTGCTGGTCTAAAGAGCAGATGGTCAATAATGTCTACAATCTCTACAGTTGTGCAGATACAAAAGCTGACTGGACTGTAACTGTTTCTAAGAGTGTCCACTTCATATTATTATGTAGTAATGTTTGTTTCAGAGTATGACTCCTTCAGTAGTCTTCCAATATCTAGTTCATTAAAAAACAGTAGGTAATACAAAACATGCTGGGCAAGTATTTTGGGCACTTGAAAGAGGCTGAAGTCTGTAGACTTAAAACTACCACTCCGAACGTACAAACCCAGACCAATACCAGCCCTACCAAGACCTTAACCAATATCGATACCAAAATCAATACTAGACCCGTTAGATTACGATCAGCAACAGATCCCTTAAGACCTAGAATAATACCAGGCTCCTACATTACACATATCACTACCACAAACTGATTACCCTGAGTTTCTTAGTGTTTCTGGGTGGATTGTGCTGGTCTAATGATCCAATGGCCTCCAGTTGGGTGTCCTGTATGCCACTGTCAACAAACTCTAAAGTTGTCAAGATTAAAGGGCTGACTGTACTGCAATGTTTTCTAAGAGTGTTCATTTTATTTTTATTATACAATGGTGTTTGTTTTGAGAATGGGACTCTTTCAATGTTTCAGCCTCCCAATGTCTAGTCCATTATGAATAGTAGGTTTGACTGTTGTGAGTAATAGAAAATCATACTGGGCAAGTACCACCCCAAAAACTCAAATACAGAACAATACCAGACCTACCAAGACCTTAATCAATACCAAACCTCCCAAGACCAAAATCAATACCAGATCCATGAGATTAAGATCAATAACATACCCCTTTAGACCTAGAACAATATCAAACTCCGATTACACAGAGTTTCTCAAGGGTTCTGAGTGGATTTTGTTGGTCTAATGAGGCAGTGGTCTGCAGTTGGGTGTCCTTTATTGTAACCCGCTTTCAACAGTCTCTACAGTTGTCCAGATAAAAGAGAAATGACCAGACAGTAATTGCTTCTAAAAGTGTTAGGAGTGAATATTTGACTTCTTCAGCAGTCTACCAGTGTCTAGTCCATTAAGTCTAATACGTTTGACTGTTGAGAGTAATACAAAATCACACTCTGGAAACACTTTGGGCATTTGCTAAGGTCTGAGGCCTTAAAACCACCACCCTCAAGACAAGCTTGTCTGGCGCAAACAACCAAGCAATGTTCAAAGTCACTTAAATCACCCTTCTTCCCCTATCTGATGCTCCAGTAGATCTTCAGCAGATCATCTTGAACACAACTTCATCTCTAAAGTAGCTGGACAGTGTAATTTGTCACTAAATAAAGGAGGTAGCATTCTTTAAAAAGCATGCATAAAACCACAGAAAGAATTAAAAATACAACCTACACTGTCAAATAAATGTTAAAAGTACTATAAAGTTAATTATTTTGGTATTGTGTTGGCTCGCCACTTAATGTCCAATATAAAATCTCTTAATAATGCACTGCATTCAATGACCTGTACAAATATACTCACTGATTCTACTCATTGTTAAATCACATTTAATGACACCTTTTCATGTTAAATACATCTATTACAGGTGTGTTGTAAATATGGGCCAAGTGCTAATGAATCTTCAGCTTGTTACTTGGTTTATGATTTTACATTTTATTGACTGTTGAGTACAACATCACATACTTTGGGCACTTGAAAAAAAATGATGTCTGAGGACTTAAAAACTCCACTCCAAAGATTCATATCCAGACCAATACCTGACCCCCCAAGACCAAGATCAGTGCCAGACCCCTTAAAACTTTTACCCGTTTACCCAGACCAGACCTCCTATGACTCAAATCAATACTAGGACCACTAAACCTTTACTTGAGGACTGTCTCTGTGATGTAATTTTCATTATCAGTACAATCAGCTGATGTCTGTGCACACCACCCTCTGACTTCCACTCTTAAGAGTATATATTCTTTATTGGTGTCTACAGTATGATTCCATAAAGAGTATTTCAACATCGTTCTCCACTTTTAAAAAAATAATACAAAATTGTTATTTTATTTTAAGAAAACTTATTTTCCACTCGATGTGTCTATCCATGCATATAGTAAAAGGACTCTAATTTGAAAGGTATGCATGCTCATACCAGCAGTGTGGCTGCTAGGAATTTTGGGCACACAGGTTTCAGTTCTCGGCTCTGCATGTAAAAAGGTCTATACTGTAGGCCCCTCCAGACCTCTGGGTCCTTTATGCACACATTCATACAATAATATTTAGCCCCAGAACAAACCCACCTACAGCAATACTAGCCCACCATAATTGGAAAAAAATCCTAGGCCATCTAAGCCTAAATCCAAACCTAGACAAACACTAGACCCCCAAGGCTCATTTCAGATCTCAAATCTTTTAAGATCAAGACTTATAGTGTAGATCAAAATTATATCCTTTATCCAGATTGGAATCTGAGGTAAAATATCACTGCAGCTATCATTTTTAATAAAAAGACACTTTGCAAAGTAGTAATGGAGAAAATACAGTGACAACTAGCTGGCAAGTTAATTATCATTATTAATACCTAGGAATAGACAAAGGCTTATTGTCTAACACCATATCCTGACTAGAGCTGCTGCCATGTTACCCATCATAAATTAATGTGTTTTGAATAGGAATCCAAAAGGAAAGGACTTCCCAGTCCTGCTTCTGCAGGGCCACTGTCTTCCATATTTTAGCTCCTATCTTAATTAAACCAACTTGACTGGTTCAATCAAGTTCATTATTACATTTAACCCTTTAAGTGGCAGATAATTGACTGCTTGACCTTTTGCCCAGAGGTTATTGTAAAAAAAAAAATCGAGGGGTGTCAAAAACACTATTTAACTAAATAAACTGTTAAATGGTGGAAGTTATGGGGGTTAATCATTTTGGTTTATCATTTTGGTGAAATATCAGTGAGCTACTTCATGTTTTAGAGCTCAAACCAAGACATTGACAAATGAGACCCAGGCCAAGGTTTATTTTTATGTGGTCTCAAAACCAAAACCACAAAACCAAGACTCCAACTCTGATAATGAGGGGAACAAACATGATACAGCTTTGAGTAACAATATCTTTTAAAAAAGTATCTGAATTTCCAACCATTAGGTAGTTATCCATGCCTCAAGTGTATTGTCATCGAATACTGCACATAATTACAAAAGGAGCAATCCAGCTGAATAAATAGTGTGGTAAGCCTCTTAAAATTTATATATAAAAAAGTTCAGATTATGTTCATACATTGTCCATTGTTCATTCCTTAGGCATTGTTCACATTGTTTCACTGAAAACCCGTGATCCTTTCTCACACATTCTGGAAATAGCATTGTAATAATCTCACGTACCACATGATGGACAGCAGGACGCAGGCCAAGAGCAGGTGGGTTGACCAGAGGAGGGTGGAGCAGGCCGCTGTGGGTTCACCCACTCGTGGTGCAGCTGAAGGCGGACCAGGGGTAGTTTCTGCCCGGGAAAAAGAAAACCGTCACTATTTCTTACTCTGTCTCATTTTTTAAGATTGCATTTGTGCCTTTATCCAAAGTGAGGCAGTGTAGAGTCCGGTCCTTCTCTTGGAGGACTAAATCTCTCCCTGCATCTATATAAACTTTTTTAAGTTTTAGAAGAGATATAAATACAGCATCATCATTGTGACACAACATTTTACAATTGCCATTGAACAACTAAAAGCTTGTCTGAAGTCAATGGCACATTTTTTTTGTGTTATTTAAAGATTGTGTTAGTGATAGGCTGTCACAAAATACCCACACACATTGCTTATTACACACACAGGGATGCGCAGCAGCACAGAAATATTTTTAAATATGAACAATTTAACTATTAAATGTAAAATATTATTATTGTCTACAGGATTTCCACAGCCAATACCTCCTCCCATGCCTTTTTCACAAAACAAACAAGAAAAACGCATAAGATGTTTCAGCTTTTTGTCGATATAAACTTTTTAAAGTATTAGAAGAGAAATAAATACAGCATTTTAAATTGGGAAAATTGTACTGCATTCAGATCTTTGTCTTATGTATAAAATTAAACATTATTAAAATTTATTTATTTTATTTTTTTACATTTGTTTGGTTGGTTTAGGGAAGGGATTAGGTCAGTGGTCTTCGTTAACTGGTCTAGGTTAACTGTATGACAAGCCACACCTTCTCATGGATGTGTACCAGAAGGATTTGTATCTGAAACGTAGAACAAAATGTACCCTTAGTAGCATACGGTATTTTCAGTTGTAGACAGTGCCCTCTAGTGGCTTTGTCATCAGAAATGTGCAACAAAACATATCTGGAACAATGTATTTTAGGTTTTGCAAAAAAATATAGGCTGATGCACATATTTCCAATGAGCTAGGGTTGATATTATTATCAGTCCAGGGACTGCAAATGCAAAATAGCCTTCTCGCTAATTCTGGCACATTGTACACTTATTGATGTGGATTGTCAGTCAAAAAAGAGAGAGAGTTTAGCTAACAGAGTTTAGCCCCAACACTTGCCCAGATATTTCTATCTAGCCAGAAGACCTTAAATAGCTAGTTCATATGTGTGTTATTAGGGTCGGAGCTAAACTCTATAGGACAGTGGCCCTCAACAAAAAGGTTTGGGGACTTGTGTATAGAATGAAAAGGAACCAAAGAAAGACAGATGTGGAAGGGTACCCATGTTGGGACTCAAGCCTGCAGCTACAGTTTATGTTGGTGTGCTGCCTACAAGGTTATTGCGCTCAGAAACTGTATGGTATATACATATATACAGGAGAGGATTTGCTGGTTTGTTCAAATACTATTTTACTGTTTGGTTTAATGCATGTACTACTTTTACTTGCTGGTGTATATGCATTACATTAAAAACGTTGTGTCGATTAAACTTTATAATTGCAACTCCCAATACAGTAGAGTAACAGCAACCTAATTAGTTAACTAAACTTCTTAAATGTGTTCATGTTATCCTTGTGCCATGAGTGTACTGTAAGTAAACGTCAGTTATTGTTTCAATATCACTTGTTTATTGTATTATTTGTGCAGTTTGATGATGTGTGAAATGACTCCTTTGAAAGCATCTCAGATAAAGTATAAAGAACTGCGTGGCGCAATGACTCTCATCTCAAATTAAGCAAATAAAACATGGAAATGACAGAGGCAAAGCAGCAATTATTACAAGGACGTTCTCCTGTTTTACCCAGGAGAAAAGCAAGAAAAGCTTTTAGAGAGAATGTTTTGACACACGGCTCACAAAACTAGCATGCAATTCTGCTGACTTTTTGATTCTTTCCTCCGTTCCAAGTATAGTGTAGATTAAATACGCTGAGTGCATGGAGGGGTAGAAACTCAATACCGTTTCCTGGATCAAACCGAGCAGGGCAGCCGTCACTAGATATTACTTCTAATAACAGTCATCAAGTTGTCAGTGCTATTTATAAAACAAAATGCACATAGGCTATCACTATTGTTTACAAGTCAAGATCCCCTTTGTCCTCTCCAAAACTACTGTGTATAAAGAGCCTTATTCCTTGAAGAATCCTATAATATAAAAGGCATTTGCTATTTATTTTTAAAAATAATAAGCAACACTCAAACAATGGATGTGCATTTGTTGCATTCACATATAAAAGTTATTGGGCCCTATGACACAATTGGCGCAATGTGGTGCCAAGCACAACGCAAGTGATTTTTGCTAGTTTCAGCCCAGCATTTTGCCTTCATGTCCTGTGCCACGATGTTAAAATAGCAAAAGCATTTGTACTCAGTTATGCACTTTTGGGTGTGCTGGTCTGAAAAGGAGGTGTGTTAAGGTGCGTTGTTGGAACATTGCTATTTTGAGGGGCCATTGAACAACTAAAAGCTGGTCTAAAGTCAATGTCACAGTTTGTTTTGTTATTTAAAGATTGTGTTAGTGATAGGCGGTCCCAAAACACGCATACACATTGCCTATTACACACACAGGGATGCGCAGCAGCACAGCAACATCTTTTAATATGAAAAATGTAACTATTAGAATGTAAAATAGAATTATAGTCTACATAAATATAAAAGCCAATACCTCCTCCCATGCCATCTTCACCTCAGGTGGCTTTGGTGGAATTGTGTAAAACAAACAGGCAAACGCATAAAATGTTTCCAGTTTTTGTCTGAAAACATTGCGTTGTAAATGGCCCCTGTATTTTACTGATTCTAGGATAGGGGTTAGGGATTTGGGTAGATTAGGGTGATATTACAACCTCATATTACTCCACTCCACGTCAAAAATTTATACTGGTAGCACAATCTATTGGGTAGCATATTTTGTCATCAATATGTGCTACCTTTTTGTTGAATGGGAGATTTCAATGGGGGTAATGTGCAAAATCCAGAGTGTATTTTATAAAAACATATAGAATAAAAATAAATAAAAGAAGCATGTTTATTTTCAAAATGAAGTGGTATTTGGAACTCAATAACATCATATGTTGCACTTCAGAGTAAACCTGAATTTTTGATTCATATTTGCATCTATTCATTTAGCAGACAATTTTATCCAAAGCAACTTACAAGTGAGGATAAAAAACAATGCTATGCAATGCAAATGCTATGATAAGTCTAAGTTACAAAATCTACAAGTCTATTTTTTTTTAATTAAAAAATAAGAATAAGAATGCACAATTTATTCATTCTATATTTCTGTAGTAGTTGATCAGATGGAGGGCATCACGGTGGCGCAGTGGGTAGCACGTTCTCCTCACAGCAAGAAGGTCGCTGGTTCGAGCCTCGGCTGGGTCAGTTGGCGTTTCTGTGTGGAGTTTGCATGTTCTCCCCGTGTTCGCGTGGGTTTCCTCCGGGTGCTCCGGTTTCCCCCACAAGTCCAAAAACATGTGGTATAGGTGAATTGGGTAGGCTAAATTGTCCGTAGTGTATGTGTGTGAATGAGTGTGTATGGATGTTTCCCAGTGATGGGTTGCAGCTGGAAGGGCATCCGCTGCGTAAAACATATGCTGGATAAGTTGGCGGTTCATTCTGCTGTGGCGACCCCAGATTAATAAAGGGACTAAGCCGAAAAGAAAATGAATGAATGAATGATCAGATGGAGATAAGTGGACATAAAATAAAAGCAGAGCTAAATAAAGACATTTGTGAAGAACAAAAGCCAGTTTTTAATTAATTATTGATTAAATAATTAATTTATTTATTGACTGGGAAATGGAGGCAAATGAGCAAGTTACAAAGAAAATCTCAAGATATCTAATAATGTTTCCTATTTCTGAGCGCAGCTTGCCCAGGTATGAGTTATTAATGCAAAAAGAGTTGATTTTAGATTCACTGCTTGTGTCACATTAAATACTTCACCGATCTAACAATTTCATCCATAAAAACCTAACAGAACCTAATGTCAATTCACCATTACCCTCCAAATACATCACCTATTCATTTGTTGTTAAACCTTTCTGACAGCAGAGGGCAGCGTGACTTTGAGATGTGCGGCTATAGACAGCATCTCTTCATAATCAGCTACTTTTACTGTTTTATGAGAGAACAGAGATCACAGAGAGCAGACGGAGGTAGCATGGCATTAGCGTACGGTTGGCAGCTCATGCGTACCTGGGATGACGTCGCTCTCGGTGGTGAAGGTGATGGGTTTGGGCTCCTTCATCCAGGGGGTGGCGTGGACTGCAACGCTCCAG
Organism: Danio jaintianensis; assembly: GCA_903798115.1. Taxonomy (NCBI): domain Eukaryota; kingdom Metazoa; phylum Chordata; class Actinopteri; order Cypriniformes; family Danionidae; genus Danio; species Danio jaintianensis. The sequence continues at coordinate 1,167,543 of CAIGQV010019090.1, forward strand.
TCGCTCCATGTGCCGATCTCCATGTCCTTGGCCGCCAGCTGGATGATGTACTCTTTCCCTGCATAGGCGTCGGTGATGGTGTGGGAGGTGCTGTCAGAGAGCTCCACCTGTCAATCAAAAGCAAGAGAGTCAATCAGGGATATGGAGCTGATGGGAACGATGCGTGTTGTTGACATGATTACATACGAGATGCATGTGGTGACAATGTTTCATTAGAGGTGTTGGTGGTGACAGGGAGGATACTGTATGTGTTTTTATATAATAATAATAACAACAACAACAACAACAACAACAACAACAACAATTATTATTATTATTATTATTATTTTGGGAGGGGTGACAACCGGAAAGGTGAAATTCCCAGTTACGCTGATACAATGTAACTTCGTGACGTCACCAGTTAGTAATCACAACGTTGTGACAACGTCATGTACTGGTACCAATCTGGTTATATTCAAGGTGAACAATTACTTGTCCTCATTTGCCCCATAAAGACAAAATATTTTATGAATGATGGACTAATACTCAAAACTAGGCACATCCAACTTCTTACCTTCAGTCAGAGGCATCAAAATTAGCTTGGGCCATTCAGTGGACTTTTACTCAGAACCAATAAACTCAAACATCTAATTCTCTGCTGTACAAAAATAAACCTAAAGGTTATGGTAAGTGATTGTCTGGCAACGTCAAGAAGTTATATTGTAGCAACGTAACTGGGAATGTCACTTTTCCGGTTGTCACTACATAATTAGTTTTGTTGTCACAACGAAACCTTAATCGTCAAAATACGTGGCAGTTTCATATATAATGATTAGCTGGGAGTGTTAATTATTTTTTTGATAAATACAGTAAACATATCAAAATTACATCTTCACAAAAAAAAAAAAAAAAAAATATATATATATATATATATATATATATATATATATATATATATATATATAAATAGGTGATGTTATATCTGTAAAGTTTCATAAAAAATGCAAACAGCACACCGGCAACATGAACTGTAACTAAAAGACTAAGGCTAAAGACGTTGCAGTTATGTTGACAGTAAATCATGAAATTACTAAGTTATT
>CAIGQV010019090.1:1169761-1205835 GCA_903798115.1 Danio jaintianensis
ATAATAATAATAATAATAATAATAATAATAATAATAATAATAATAATAATAATAATAATATGGCTCAGTGGTTAGCACTGTCGCCTCACAGCAAGAAAGTCGCTGGTTCGAGTCCCGGCTGGGTCAGTTGGCATATCTGTCCCACAGTCCAAGAACATTCGCTATAGGTGAATTGGGTAAACAAAATTGCCCGTATGACTGTGTGTGTGAATGAGTGTGTATGGGTGTTTCCCAGTACTGGGTTGAGGCTGGAAGGGCATCCGCTGCGTAAAACATATGCTGGAATAGGTGGTGGTTCATTCCACTGTGGCAACCTCTGATAAATAAGGGACTGAGCCAAAAGAAAATGATGAATGAATGAAATAAATTTAATGGTGTAATAGTCCTATATAAAGGAAAGAAAATTCAGAGTCACATCACATACATTGTGATGAATTAATACAAATTTCATTTGAAATCATTTGTAGAACTGCTCAGACACAATCATTGGATTTACACAGTAAAAAGCAATTAGTTGCACTGTAAAAAAATGTTGGGTGCCAAATAATTGATTTTTGTTGGGACAACATGAAACAATTAAGCTAAAGTAAGTTATTGGTTTCTACAAATTTAAGTGGATTGAACATAAAACAATTAAGTTGCCCGCCCCCACCCCCCTATGTAGTTTGAACAAACAGCAAACGTAATTTTTTGAGTGTACTTTAAAATGTGAGTAAACCTGTTGCCTTCAAAGCAACACGCTGATTTTACTTAAAAAAGTCAGTAAACACATTGACTTAACTTTTATAATTATGCACATAGTTTGTTTACTTAATAATTATAAGGCAATGAGTTTACTCTCTTTTTTAAGTGAAGTGAACTGATCACTTTTTACAGTGTAGTTTAAAACATCTATAGTAAATAAATGAATGAATGAATGAATGAATGAATGAATAACTAGACAAATAGATAAATAGATTACATTAACAAACAATAGATTAACAAACAATATGGTCATGAGCTTTGGGTCATGACTGAAAGGACAAGATCTCGGATACAAGCGGCCGAAATGAGTTTCCTTCGAAGGGTGGCCCCGGGATCCCCCCGGAGGAGCTGGAGGAAGTGTCTGGGGAGAGGGAAGTCTGGGGTTCTCTCCTAAGACTGCTGCCCCCGCGACCCGGCCACGGAAAAGTGGTTGAAAATGAATGAATGAATGAATGAATTAACAAACAAACAAACAAACAAACAAACAAACAAACAATTGGAATATATATGTTGCATTATGAATGAATGAATGAATAAATGATTGAACGAACGAATGAATGAATGAATGAATGAATGAATGAAAGAGTGAATGAACAAACAAACAAATGAACAAACAAATTAATTAACGAATCAATGAATCAATTAATTTTTTTCTGCACCCGTTTGCTTACTCTATTTAAAATACGTTGAAGTGGAGAAATTCAATTTAATTAAACAGCTGTTCTCAGTTCAGTTCTGAACCGTATGCAGACACAAAAACAGAAACAGGAGAATTGCTTTGCCCACAAAGCGAGATCCTCCTGAAGAACACAAAGCTCCAAGCATATTTTCAGAGGAATTTACTTCTCCTTCATTGCCTCCCAGATCTCCTAAGTGCAGCCGTACAGCACAGAGACTCAAGAAATCCTCATCTGTACCTGAACAAAGAGCAGAAAAGCTTTCTTCCTTCGCTGAATTTCCACCAGTGCTTTCTGCAAAAGTCTCCCCATCCAGGCAAAACGCAGCATGTGTGGCGCTGAGTCTCCGCATTTACATTTTAATTGAACTTTATCTTTCATAATTGGAAAAGAGAGCGTTGCTCATTTCCCCGGCGCTCCTCAAAACCCACAAAACAAAAGCTGCATCCTTTTCATTTTAGATTAAACCCCATTCTCTGCACTTTCGCCCACAGTGGCCGCCGAACAGCTGGCCTGTCAAGTGTTTGCTTCGATTGTTATCGGTCTGCAATGTTTCATCATTCTATTGTACTAAAAATAGACTATTATCATTACCAAATTTGCATTTATTTAAATAAAAGGCTTGTAGTTGGCAAAGCTGTTTTTTAATGGACGTGCAGCAGATAAAAACACATGGAAATACAGTTTAAGTCAAAGTTATTAACCCTTTCTTTTTCAAATATTTCCAAAGATTTTTTCACAGTATGTCCTATAATATTTTTTTCTTCTGGAAAAAGTCTTATTTGTTTGATTTCAGCTAGAATAAAAGCAGTTTTTAATAAAAAAACTAAAACATTTTAGGGTCAATATTATTGTCTATAACAAACCACTGTCATACAATGATTTTCTTAATTACCCTAACTTGCTTAACTAACTTAATTAACCTAGTTTAGCCTTTAAATTGCACTTTAAGCTGAATACTAGTATCTTGAAAAATATCTAGTAAAATATTATGTACTGTCATCATGGCAAAGATAAATCAGTTATTAGAAATTAGTTATTAAAACTATTATGTTTAGAAATGTGTTGAAAAAAATCTTCTCTCCGTTAAACAGAACTTGGGGAAAAATATTTACGGATAATTCTGGCTTCAACTGTATATGCTTCAGTTAACATTTTTTTGTGAAACAAACATTTGACTGCAGTTTCTAGGTAAAATGAATGCTACGGGGCAGTATGACGCCAACAACTTTTGTTTCTTTTCACACTAATGGTATTTACAGGGATATATTATTGACAAATAAAAATTTAAAAGCATAAATTAGACACTTAATGATGTCTATGCTGAAAAAAGTGAAACTGTATCTTTCATTCAAAATACATTTTTATATTAAGTGAAAAAAAAAAAGATTTTTGATTTTAACTGATTTTAAGCAAAAAGCAAACCCCTAGGAAAACATTAAAAGCATTAGTTTTTCTCAGAGTAGTATTTTTACTTTTTTACTTTAAACCAATAGTTTTCATGTCATGTGGCCACATAAAAAAGGTACTGTTTATGTACTATTCCCCCTCCACGTCCCCCCCCCCCCCCCCAAAAAAAAAATAAAAATCAATAATTGAGTTGATTCATCTAATTTTAAATAAGTAGTTTGAACAAGCAGCATAAATATTTTTTTTGTGTACGTTGGTTCAAAGTATAATTTTCAACAACCCAGGCTCATTCTGAAAACATACCGCTATATACATTTCTGGAGAGTTTTTGTTTCGCGAATCCAACAGAGGCTGCTGTGTATGCTTTTTGAGATCTCAAATTTCTCTCGCGAGTGCCATTTGCGCCTGCTGTTCTCATGTTCTCCACGCCAATGTCGACTGACTGAATGACTGACTGATTGACCAATCGACTGACCCACCCTCCTCCTTCCCTAAACCCAACCGACAGTTTTCAAAAACTATCCAGAAAAAGAAAAGCCCTTGCCTGATTTTTACCATGTTTTCAGATGTTACCACATTCACACCCTGTTATTTACTTGTTTATGTTTTTGTCTTACCTGCTTTCTGGAACAAGTTTTCGCCAGACTTAAACCCTGTCATTTTTATTTAACTCCTCTCTGCGTCTCAAGTCCGCTGACATACATAGCGAGCTACTGGTCAAACTGGTAACAGCGGGAAAGCCATCCATATTGTAATCAAATATGTTTGCCTCACATTCAGTATCTATCTCCATGTGGACAACTTTTCTTGTGTGGTCAGTTTGCTCAGTAGCTCACATTGTACGGTGTTGGGCTTCAAGCTAAAACTATGTGGTTGCAGTGCACTTGTCTCTTATGTTTGCTTTTGAAAACACTATTGGAGTTGGTGAAAACCCCTACCCAATGTCAATCTTTAAAACCTGGAAAAGTGATAAACGGCTTCCTGTTTGTCTACTTCTGGATCAGGTAACACTGCGCACTGAGTCGAGAGAGAAAGAGCGAGAGAGAGAAAGACAGATATAAAGAATCGAGACAAACAAGACACTTTGCATCCAATGTCTGAGACATACTATTAGAGAGAGCTATTTATATAGCCGTATCATTATGTAGCAAACACACTCTGACCCTCATACATGGCTGTGCCTCAACAATTCCAGACATCTGGCTGTTATGGCCGATACACACAAATAAGATGAGGCGTGAGTCATGTCAATGGAATAGAGAAAAGTGTTTTTTCTCTTATATTGGATATTGCAATCAGTGAAACAACCAAATGGCTAAAACTGGGTCCTTAAGAAATGTGATAAATGTTCCCTTTTTCATGTAAATATGGAATTTTGCCCAAACCAGCCTATTAATTTCTATTTATGTTGTGTTATAATGAGCAGCTCTGCCCACAATGAAATGTCATTGGTCGATAAACATCTAAATCAACCCTATTTACGGTAGTGATACAGTTAATACAATCATAGCAGGTGATTAAACACCATTTAAATGAAATAGGTACTTAAAATGTATTATAAAGGTTTCAATTCGTTTTTTGAATTGTCATTAAAGCTTTATAATTCATTAATAACGCATTTATCATCAGTAATAAACAAACTCCACAGAAAATGCTACAGTAACTACTTAGAATAACCACAATTGCCTACTTATATAGTAACTGCAATGACACTTTATTTTAAGTCACAATTCACGCTATTAACTAGTGGCTTATTACCTGCCTATTATTAATATGTGAACTGTTTATTAGTAGCTATAAAGCATGATCTTATTCTACATCCCTAATCCTACCCAAAACCTAAACCCAAGTATGTCTTTACTAACTATTAGTATTCAGCTTATTAGTAGTTTATTGAGCTAATAGTCTTAGTTAATGGTTTGTTAATAGCATGAATTGTGATAAAATATAGTGTTACCATAACTGCTTCTATATATCCAATATAAATTAATCTAAAATCATTACAAATGATCATGTTTATCTGTTTTAACACATCACATTTTTTAAAGGTGAAAGGTAACTATTCTAACAAAGAACTAATTATAAGGGTTTATAAAAGCTTTTGTAAGGACTGAGTAGCACACGTATTACACACTATTTAAATTGTGGCACATATGATCATCATTACCTACATATAGACATAATTTTTTCACATAATATATAATTAAATCATCTCACCCTTTAAAAGTACTAGGCAAATATAACAATTCATTTTAAAGAAGATTGCAATTGTTCATTATAAAATAACTAATTACAAGGCTTGTACAATCTTTGGAGACACTTTAATTTAATGTACAATTCACGCTACTAACAAACCATTAACAAACCATTAACTAAGGTTTTGCTCAATAAACAACTAACTAGCTGCTTATTAATAGTTAGTAAGGTAGTAGTTGGGTTTAGTAATTGAATAAAATAAGATCATACTTTATAAGTGCTAATAAACAGTTAATATCTTAGAAAAAAACAGGCAAGTAATAAGCCAGCAGTAAATGATGTGAATTGCTACACATTTACAATACATAAGAAAAGGCCTCATAAAAATGTTACTGCTTAGAATAATCAACCTTACCTACATTGTTTAGAATATTATAGATATTTATTATCAAAAATTGCATATGTTATTACAAAGCACACAACATTAAAACATCACTCAGCAGTTGCTATTCAGCTTATTTGAAGCTGCTGCATCGTCTTTTAAAATAAAGCTCTCATAAACAATTCCAACTAAGATGTGGAAAATAACTGGAGATTTCTGACTTGCATGTAGGCAACTGAGAAGCAAATGGAGCTGCCAGACTCCCAGCAGTCACTGTTGGCTGATTACTGTCGCCATGCTGTGATATTTTTTAAATTCTGCCCACCTCCCCATATTGGAGCCTCCAGCCCAGCTGTGCTTAAAGCTGACGGTTCACCCCGCCTGACGCCTGCTTGACCAAACATGAAAGCTGTAAACAGCTTCTGTTGACAATATATCAGCAGAAGAGTTCTGGGCCAAACTAGTGGCCCGTTTTCTTACTAAAGCTACTTTTAGTTTACTATGGATGCTTTGATCAAAGGGAAATAGATATGGAATGGATTTTATGGTACAGTTAAAAAAAAAAATGCTTGGTTGGTTTAACTCTTGCGTACTGTTCAAATTTACTACCCTTTCGTTACAATGTAAAAAAAATGCTGGGTTCCACAAAGTTGATATGTGTTGGGATAATATGAAGGAATTAAGTTAATTTAATAGTTATTACAAATTTAAGTTGATTGAACATAAAACAATTCTGTTGTCCTCAGCTAAAAAAAACAACAACAACAACAAACAACAAAAAAAAAACATAATTGTGTTGTTTCAGCTCAGTTTAAATAGGTAGGTTGAACAAACAGCAAACATAATTTTTTTGTGTATGTTTGTGGCTGTTTTTGCCCCACTGACTTCAATTATAATGAATTTTTTTTGGATTGCACTCAATGACAGCATATAATCATGCATTCTTGATTGTTGGTGGTTTTCTCTGTTGGGAAGAGTTTAAATGTGTAATGTTACCAGAGTGTTGATTTTGTTTTTTTTAATTTCAAAGCATTTTCCCAAAATATGTGTCACAATAAGATTTGTCACCAAAAATCATTCCATTTGCTGAAAAACAGAGAAATGTGTGGCCAAATTAAGACTCAAAATCACCCCAGAGCGGATGAATACATACACAATGGTTAACCCAAATATGGGTTACAAACTCAACTGTTACAAATTGAAAGGATTTTAAATTATATTTTTAACCCACTTTTCCATATTTGATCCAAAAAATCCAAGTATCTTTCAGAGTGTACCAAAAACTCACATCAAATCAGTCAAAATCAATACCGGATGATACATTGCGCTCTTATGTATTATAACAATTGGTATAAGCAAGAAACTTTTTTAAATATTCTCCATTATACGCATTCATCTGTTAGCTAGGGTTGTATAGATTACTTTGAAGCTGACTAAACATGGATGTAAATCAGAATAACCCTAACCCTAAACCTATAGTTGTAGCAAAAACTACAGCAAAGTTTCTTGTACTGTGGGAAAACCTAAATCCTTAATCCTTTTTGTTATTTTGACAATTTATGCAAAAATGTGCAACATTTCATGTTTACAGAGAAAAACAAAAATAAGTTTTAACTCATTGCTACTAACAAATATCTTATGAATTATACAAATCAACAAAGTGTGTAACATGTGTAATGTGTTAATTACACAAACATACAATATATTAGCTAACTGCTAATGTACAGTCGTTGCCAAACGTTTTGAGAATGACACAAATATTAGTTTGCTGCTAAACTGCTTTTAGATCTTTGTTTCAGTTGATTCTGTGATGTACTGAAATATAATTACAAGCACTTCATACATTTCAAAGGCTTTTATCGACAATTACATGACATTTATGCAAAGAGTCAGTATTTGCAGTGTTGGCCCTTCTTTTTCAGGACCTCTGCAATTCAACTGGGCATGCTCTCAATCAACTTCTGGGCCAAATCCTGACTGATAGCAACCCATACTTTCATAATCACTTCTTGGAGTTTTTCAGAATTAGTGGGTTTTTGTTTGTCCACCCGCCTCTTGAGGATTGATCACAAGTTCTCAATGGGATTAAGATCTGGGGAGTTTCCAGGCCATGGACCCAAAATTGTAACATTTTGGTCCCCGAGCCACTTAGATATCACTTTTGCCTTATGGCACGGTGCTCCATCGTGCTGGAAAATGCATTGTTCTTCACCAAACTGTTGTTGGATTGTTGGAAGAAGTTGCTGTTGGAAAGTGTTTTGGTGCCATTCTTTATTCATGGCTGTGTTTTTGGGCAAAATTGTGAGTGAGCCCACTCCCTTGGATGAGAAGCAACCCCACACATGAATGGTCTCATGATGCTTTACTGTTGGCATGACAAAGGACTGATGGTAGCGCTCACCTTTTCTTTTCCGGACAAGCCTTTTTCCAGATGCCCAACAAATGCAAACAATCTGAAAGGGGCTTCATCGGAGAATATGACTTTGCCCCAGTCCTCAGCAGTCCATTCGCCATACTTTTTGCAGAAGATCAATCTGTCGCTGATGTTTTTTTTGGAGAGAAGTAGCTTCTTTGCTGCCCTTCTTGACACCAGGCCATCTTCCAAAAGTCTTCGCCTCACTGTGCGTGCAGATGCACTCACACCTGCCTGCTGCCATTCCTGAGCAAGCTCTGCACTGGTGGCACTCCGATCCCGCAGCTGAATCCTCTTTAGGAGACGATCCTGGCGCTTGCGGGACTTTCTTGGACACCCTGAAGCCTTCTTAACAAGAATTGAACCTCTTTCCTTGAAGTTCTTGATGATCCTATAAATTGTTGATTTAGGTGCAATCTTAGTAGCCACAATATCCTTGCCTGTGAAGCCATTTTTATGCAACGCAATGATGGCTGCACGCGTTTCTTTGCAGGTCACCATGGTTAACAATGGAAGAACAATGATTTCAAGCATCACTCTCCTTTTAACATGTCAAGTCTGCCATTCTAACCCAATCAGCCTGACATAATGATCTCCAGCCTTGTGCTTGTCAACATTCTCACCTGAGTTAGACGATTCATAATCATAGACGATTACTGAAATGATTTCAGCAGGTCCTTTAATGACAGCAATGAAATGCAGTGGGAAAAAAAAAGTTTTTTTAGAATTAAGTTAATTTTCATGGCAAAGAAGCACTATGCAATTCCTCTGATCATTCTTCATAACATTCTGGAGTATATGCAAATTGCTATTATAAAAACTTAAGCAGCAACTTTTCCAATTTCCAATATTTATGTAATTCTCAAAACTTTTGGCCACAACTGTACATTTAAATAATTTGATGCAAAAAAAAACACTTGGTCAACAATGTTTCATAGCATGTTTTTTTAATATTTATAAAAAATATATATATATATATAATAATAATAGGCGGCACTGTGGCACAGTGGGTAGCGCTGTCGCCTCACAGCAAGAAGGTCGCTGGTTCGAGCCTCGGCTGGGTCAGTTGGCATTTCTGTGTGGAGTTTGCATGTTCTCCCCGTGTTCGCGTGGGTTTCCACTGGGTGCTCCGGTTTCCCCCACAAGTCCAAAGACATGTAGTATAGGTGAATTGGGTAAGCTAAATTGTCCTTAGTGTATGTATGTGAATGGGAGTGTATGGGTGTTTCCCAGTGATGGGTTGCAGCTGGAAGGGCATCCGCTGCGTAAAACATATGCTGGATAAGTTGGCGGTTCATTCTGCTGTGGCGACCCCTGATTAATAAAGGGACTAAGCCGAAAAGAAAATGAATGAATGAATGAACGAATAAATGAATTAATGAATTCATTCAATGAATGAATGAATAATTAATAATAATAATAATCATCATAATAATAATAATTTAAATATTATTATTATTATTATTATTATTATTATTATTATTATTATTATTATTATTACTTTATTTTCCCACAAAACACTTCATTAATTGTAACTTTTTGGAAAACATTTACTTAAAAAAAAAAATAGGATGTTAAAATATCATCAATAATTGGATTCATGAAATGAAGTCTTTGCAGTTTTTATGTGGCCCTTTTGATATGCTTTGATTGTAACACGACTATGTTCTAAAACACGCTATCAAACCAGATTAAACAACACGAACATTTTCACTTCCATTTCCTGAAGCAGGACCCAGTGCAAAGTGACTCATTACTCCACTTTATTTCAGCTTTTTATCTTCAAAGCCTCCACTCCTGCAAAAGGAAATGTGTGGCTGAATCTGGACACTTGAGATTTACATTTGAACAAGTAATTTCATTAGCACTTAGCACTAACAACTTCCCTCATTTACTCAGCTAGCCCCTTTTTTTCTTGATGTGTCCATTCCTCTCAGTACAGGAAGTCTATAGCAGAACAGGAAGTGTTCACAAATCAGTAACACAGACCACTGAGAACTCAATCCAGTGCATATGCTCATCTTCCTCAAACGATGGCCTGAATTGATAACAATACAAACAAACAGAGTTAATTCTCAAAGTAACTGAATTAGAGCTTGTGGTTTGCCAAGCGCGCACATTAAGTTGAATTGCCTGGAATGATGGTTTGGAAAACACACTGATGGCTTCAAGAATACACACAGAGAGAAACAGATTGGAGTAAACTGACTCCCTAAAGTCATTCCATAAAATGCTTATTAAGAGTAAAACACTGCAGGTGAATATGGTAAAACAACAAATAGTTATCACCACACTTCCCCAATTGCTTAACGGGATAGTTAACCTCAAAAATGTTTATTTACGCATTATTTACTCACCATCAAGTGGTTCCAAACCTTTGTTAGTTTATTTTTTTTCTGTCACAAATAGACATGGGCCGATAAAAGATTCTGACGGTATGATAACTTTGGATAAAAATATCACGATTTCATGATATTGTGATTGCTGCTTTAAAGTATATTCTATTTAAATGTCTGGGTAAAAAACAAAAAACTTTTTCCCCTTTGAACACAAAATATTTTTTTTGGAGAAACATTTATAATATTTTGGAACAGTAAACACGTCGAGCTAAATAATTCAAACGAATCATTGACTTCTGCTGTCTTCATTAGTTTCAAAAACACAGATTTCTTTACAATTTAAAATGGCATCATTGGATATCTTTTCTGCTGGAGATTCTGTTGTCCTAAAAAACAAAAAACGAAAATAAAAAATCTTACACATACCTTGGGAACGATATAGCAGACAATTTTGGCGGTTTTAAAACCTTGGTTTTGCAAACCGCAGTATACCTTGAAAACGGTTATTGTCCCATGACTAGTCACAATAAAAAATATATTTTGAAGAATGTTAGAAACCTATAGGAAAACAAATAAACAAATACTATGAAAGTTAATGGTTACGGGTTTCCAAGATTTTTCAAAATACTTTCATTTGTGTTCAATCAAAAAAAAGAAACAAGTGGCAAGTGAAGGGTGAGAAATGTATGCCAACATTTTCATTTTTGGGTGAACTATCCCTTTAAGCAGATTAAGAATTGCAAACATTTCTGTAACCTTTTATTTTAAGGTGTCCTTGTTACACATTTTGCATGTATAGTAATTACAATCAATTATGCATAATTACACGTAACTAACCCTAAACCTAACACATTCGAACCCTAACGATATGGTAAGCAAATATGTTTAATTAATGTTACTCAAAATTTAAATGACTAGTCACACTATAACATTCATTCATACATTCATTTAATTTATTTTTGGCTTAGTCCCTTTATTAATCAGGGGTTGCCACAGCGGAATGAACCGCCAACTTATCCAGCATATGTTTTACGCAGCGGATGCCCTTCCTGCTGCTACCCATCACTGGGAAACATCCATACACACTCATTCACACACATACACTACGGACAATTTAGCCTACCCAATTCACCTATACCACATGTCTTTGGACTTGTGGGGGAAACCGGAGCACCCGGAGGAAACCCACGCGAACACGGGGAGAACATGGAAACTCCACACAGAAACGCCAACTGACCCAGCCGAGGCTCGAACCAGCGACCTTCTTGCTGTGAGGCATAACAATGACATTAAAATAAAAATGTAACCACATTTATTTTTCTATTACACATTTTCAGAAAAGTTATAATTAAATATGCAAATGAGACTACATGTGCGAACTTAGTTTAAAAAAAAAATCTGACAGTTGAATGAAGTCAGGTTCAAAATTTTAGCTACATTTTCATTTTCTTTCCTTATTTTTCTTTTACGTAATAAAGCCAAACGTTTCAATAATAATACCTAAAAAAGTTGAGAAAATATTGTGAACAGTCACAGGATATAAAATAATCAGGTGTATAATTTATGAACATACATAAATTATCAGTAAAAAAATCTTCAGAAGTACACCTTTTTGAGAAAAAAGCCTTTATTTGTGTGTTTGTGTGTGTGTGTGTGTGTGTGTGTGTGTGTGCGTGTGTGCGTGTGTGTGTGTGCGTGCGTGTGTGTGTGTGTACAGGTATATGTGGTTTACAGAGACACAAAGTTGTATAATGACATGGATATGACTTAGTTGTACTCTATTAAGGTGGTTTACAGGGTCACACCTCGTGTCCCTCTAATTCAAAACGCTTAAAAATCATATTTAACGAAGTCTTTTGATTTTCAAATTTTGCTACAGGTTTCCTGTGAGGGTTGGGTTTAGGCGTAGGGGTGGGGTAAGGCTATATCATAAGCGTTTTTTACTGTATAAAATACATTACACCTATGGAGTGTCCAGTGTCCCTGCAAACCATGAATACAAGTATGTGTGTGTGAGTGTGTGTGTGTGTGTGTGTGTGTGTGTGTGTGTGCATGTCTGTAATTGAAATGCAAACACAAATGAATAAACTGCAACAAAAGAAAAAAGTACGAAAGAAGTGAAAAATCATACATTTGAGAAGTGCATAACAACAAAACAAACAAACAAACAAACAAACAAACAAACAAACAAACAAACACACACACACAAAAAAACAAAACAAAAAAAAACTGTTTTTGCCTGAAGTCTCGCCTTAATCCAAATGCATAGACTTTGGGGACTTCCATATAGGTGGTAATCCGTAAACAAAATATTAGCAAGAATTAGGGTACTGAATGCAAAATTAAAAAAAAAGACAAAAAAAGCAAAACAGTTAGGAGTGCTAATGTGGTCCAGTTGAGTTGAATCCCCGAGTAAACATGAGCTTCCCTCAGAGTCCACAGTTCTGAGTTACAACATTGAGGCAAAGTAGAATCGCATTGAGTTCCATTTGTCTTCCGCTGTTCAAGCAACATGAGCACTTATGAAATATGCACGAGATCTGAATAGCGTCTTGATAAATAAATAATTGATACGATCTTCTGAATGGGCAGAACTAGAGAGACAGCGACACAAAGACTTCTAATGTCTCTTTAGTGGTGTCTGGTGTCGTTAATCATGGCTGTTTATTCAGGTTTTAACTCTTATTGTAACTTCAGCTTAAGTAATTTGATCTAAATATACAACTATCAATGCTGTAGAAAGCTGTATACATAGAAAAAAAAAGGGTCTGTTTCAGGTATGTGTTCAAATTACTATATGTTCTATAATAATAATAATAATAATAATAATAATAATAATAATAATAATCATGACTATCATGACATGAATAATCATTTTCTGAGGAATTTTTTAAAGGGGAAAATACATAATTTCAAGATAAACTAAATCTATATCTCCAATATCGAACTTTAAAAAAATGGCCACAAGAGCAACTGTTTCTTGTCATTACGACTGAAAATGATTTACAGTCAGAATGGTGAGATAAAAACTCACAAATTGTGAGATATAATTTGAAATTGGCGTCACGGTGGATCAGTGGTTAGCACTGTCACCTCACAGCAATAAGGTCGCAGGTTTGAGCCCAAGCTGGGTCAATTGGCATTTCTGTGTGGAGTTTGCATGTTCTCCCCGTGTTCACCTGGGTTTCCCCCACAGTCCAAAGACATGCGCTATAGATAAATTGAATAAGCTAAATTGGCCAAAGTGTATGAGTGTGAATGTGAGAGTGCATGTGTGTTTCACAGTACTGGGTTGCAGCTGGAATGCTGAATAAGTTGGCGGTTCATTCTGCTGTGGCGACCCCTGATAAATAAAGGGACTAAACCGAAGGAAAAGGAAATGAATAATTTGAAATTGCAATAATAAATGTGCTTAAATGAGTTAATAGATTAACTTAAATCAAATAACATAAAACAAAATCTAATCTAATGAAATCTAAACAAAGAAACAAACAAACAAATGAACAAAGGAACGAACAAACAAAAAACACACAAAAATTAATAAATAAACAAATAAATAGGCTTTTATGTGGCATAGCTAAAATATGCACATATGTGGACTGTATTATTAACTACTTCAGTGCATAATTAATTGCAAAACTGAGAAATAATCACATTGCAAGATACAAAAAATACTTTGATATACTTTGAACTCTAAAATATCAAGCATTAAGAACACAATACGAGATTGTATGACATGCTGTCAAATTACTGTGAATCACTGTATATATTAATTGTGAAACTGACACAAAATATCCCAATCCAGGCTAATTTTGATTATGCATCCCTATATACATTTCTGGAGAGCATCAAATACGTCACAGGAGCTACGTTTATTTTGCAGTTTTTGTTTTCGCGAATCCACCAGAGGCCGCTGTGTATGCTTTTTGTGATCTCAAATTTCTCTCGCTAGTGCCATTCGTGCCTGCTCATCTCAGGTAAACCCACCAGTGGCCGCTGTCGACTTATTGAGTGACTGACTGACTGACCAATCGACTGACCCACCCTCCTCCTTCCCTAAACCCAACCGATCGTGTTTTCAAAAGCGCCGATTAACCCGCCCACCCACTTCCCTAAACCCAACCAACAGTGTTTTCAAAAGCAATCAGAGAAAGAAAAGCCCTCGCGGCAGCCTGATTTTTTACCACATTTTCAGATTTTACAACATTCTCACCGTTATTTACTTGTTAATTTTATTTTTTGTCTTTTGTTTTTGTCTTACCTGCTTTCTGGAACCGACCCGAACTCTGTTGTCACGGTCAACTCCGCTTTGCATCTCATGTCCACCGACGTACACAGTGAGCTACTGGACAAACTGGTAACAGCGGAAAAGCGTCCATATGGAGGTCAGCGGTCAGCTGGTAAGCTCAAAAAGAAACAGCGTCATACCCCACCGTAGCGTTCGTTTTAAAGATGAAATGCAGCCATACGTTCCGCTGGCTACATAATTCGCGATCTCCAGAAATGTATATAGGGCTACGTTTTCAGAATGAGCCTATATTGCAACAAGAAAAAAACTAATAATATAAGTTGAAAAATAATCAACAACTTTTTATTTGGTGTAACAAGTTGGAAGAAATTAGTTAACGTTTTGAGTTTTTTTTCAGTGTACATAATATATTTCCTGAAAACTGTCACCACAGGCCTGTATTTTTCCTTGGTTACTTTTCAAGCCTGCTTCAAATGCGCTTCATAATTCTCAGAGTACAACATCATCTCTTGATCTATTAATTGCATGTGATCGCTCCAGCTTTTCAAGTTCCCTCCAGCATAGAAATCCACACAATAGCACCTTTCTCATCTGTTGATATCAAGCGGGGACATTATAAATTCAGCCCATTTCTAAAAGGTGCAAAAAAAAAAAAAAAAACTCAAAGCAGCGGCGCTCAGATCTTCCGCTCATTGTGTATTATGTACAGCGTGTGTTTTCATCTTAGCATCAGAGATGGCGGTGCATGGAAAACGGGCCCGGAGAAATGAGAAATTTGTACATTCTTCAGAGATTACATAAGGGAGGGCAATGTGACCCCTTTCTCCCTTCGGTATCCTGTCCCATTTAACTAGCACCCTGTCCTGACTTAAGGCTTTTGGTATGGAAATCGTGGCTTTAAGGGATGTGGATTCTTTTATCGGGGCTTGAAATTCTTGGGCCTTTTTTTTCACTTGCCGTTGTGTATCCATGGATAATTCAATATGAGTATCCTAGCAGGAAAGAAGGAGACTTTTAATTTTAATTTCATCTTTAGGATCAGTGGTTCACAATTGGTGGGTCTAAAAAAAAATAGTAGAGGTGTGAATAGTTAGAATAAAGTAAAGTGAATAGTTAGAATTGCAAAATGTGTATCACTTCTGAGTAAAATAAAAGACAATAGATAGATACTGTAGATAGATAGATAGATAGATAGATAGATAGATAGATAGATAGATAGATGATAGATAGATAGATAAAGTTATATCAAACATTACACCAAAGTAACAAATCAGTCTCCGTCAGTCTACATTATGCTAGTCTTGTTTACTGTTGGTTACTAGGTTACCAATACTACAGCCGGCAGCTCTAAAACTTGTTGGAAATGCGACTAATTCACATTTTGGGATTGAGCAAACTTTGAAAATATTTGCTTCACATTAGCATGGAAACAGGAAGTCACAGAGTCGGTTTTATAGTCATGCAGTGAGATTTAAAGCCTCATTATGGAATACGGAAATAGCATTGCAAGGTAAACAGTCAAATTTAGAGATGGTTTAGGCTCCTATTGTGAAATATGATATTACATTATAAGATCCAGTCACAATGTAAGATTTATAGGCATGCTGTGAGATTTAATAATAATAATAATAATAATAATAATAATAATAATAATAATAATTTCTTACATGTATATAGTGCATTTCTGGACACTAAAAGCGCTTTACACATTTTTGGGGGAATCTCCTCATCCACCACTAGTGTGCAGCATCCACCTGGATGACGCGACAGCAGCCATATTGCGCCAGACTGCACACCACACACCGGCTGATTGGTGTAGAGGAGACAGATGAAGCCAATTATGATATGGGGATGGTTAGGAGGCCATGATGGACAGAGGCCAGTGGGCAAAAATCGAAGGACATCCTGGGACTTTTAACAACCACAGAGAGTCATTAAAGTTTAAGATATAAAGTCACAAAGCAAGGCATTAAGTCACATTAGTGCGTAAAATGCTATATTGTAAAATGTAAATTCACAATTGTCTGATATAAAGCCTCACTGCAACACATACAATAAAACTGTGAGACATCGAGTTAATGAAATTATAAAAGAATCACATTGTAAAATAATTAATCGACGAACAGATACTTTAGAAAATCTATAGATACAAAGATAAACAGCCATAAAGCAAGACTTAAAGGTATAGTTCATTAAAAAATGAAATTTCTCTCATCATACCCTTCACTCGCTCAAAAAATGACTTTTGCTGTTAGTAAAATTAGTACTTATTTAAAATGAGCTGACATTTTGGAGGGGAAGGGGGGGGGGGGGGGGGGGGGGGGTGCAACTTAATTGTTTTATATTCAATCCACTTAAATTTGTAAAAAAAAATTATTTAACTTAATTCCTTCATGTCGTCCCAACAAAAATCAATTGTGTGGAATTCTGTATTTTTTTTACAGTGCTTGTTTAAAATTTTTTGAACACACACACGCACGCACGCACGCACGCAGACAAAAAAAAAAAAAAAAAAAAAAAAAATAATAATAATAATAATAAATAAATAATGCTGGCTGGTGGTGCCTTCCAATGACTTCCACAGATTTGTTATTTCTACTGTGGATGTCAGTGGATGCCAGCAAACAGTATATTTCAAAATAACATATTTTGTGCTCAACATAAAAAAAATAAACTCATGAAGGTTTAAAAACCCATGCGGGAGAGTAATGGGTGAGGTAATTTTCAGTTTTTCTTGTTGAAAGTCATAACTGTGAGGGGTGGGAAAAATAATAAGGGTAAATAAATAGCAAAATGTCCTTCTTATCCTGAGGTAAAAACATCCTTTCATAAGGAAAAAAATAAATAAAGGAATGTTTCCAATTTCTTTAGTTGTGTTATTCAATGCGTGTCATGTTAATAACATCACGTAATTATGCTTTGCCATTCAATTCCCAATAAATCAGAGTCTCGAAGCAAAACCACTTGACGTGCCATCACATCCACAGAAGCATTAGCATACTTTAAGGCTATACAGTAGATAAGAAAACTCTCATTTAACTTTACAGCAGTGCACAGTCCTCTTCAACCTCCCGTCAGGGAATATAAGTACAGCAGGCAGCCGGTTGGAGAGCGTGTCTGCTGTTGTGGAGAGAAAAAGCAATTACGCGCCACTTCCAAAATTCACGTTTGACTTTCTACTGACGGGATAAAAGAAGCAGGGCCAGCGCAGGTTCTGTCACTCAAGCTAATGAGAGCGAATCCCTCAGACCCTCTTCTGCAGGATCGCTAGTGCTGACCAATAGGTTTAATAGATAATTGTCCACCGTTCCAGACCTTCTTTGATGCCCAGCCAGCATCAGTGCAATTAATATCAAAGGCAGTGGGAACACCTCAGCACTTAACATAGGATCGGACTGAGGGAACTACAGGGGTTTCTTCAACACTCTTGTTTTGGATGCGCGAACCATTTTATGCTATTTACGAGAAAAACATGCAAAGCAGTGACTAATGAGATGGGTTGCATTCATGGGTTGAATGTTAAAAGACACATATACGTAAACATACACCCTGAAGATACACTGGAGGCAGTGTTTTCCAACAAGAAACCATATTATAGTAACTTATAGTCAATATTATAGTGTTTTTGAACCATACTATAGTAATAGTATTAAATTGATCTGTTGTGGTAATTCTACTTGTTGTTGTGGTAATACAACATCTCTAGTAATATAAACTAATCACACAATACTGTCGTTTTCTACAACTATAGGCTGTGTTGTACTGCACTACAACACAGTTTATTGTAGTCAAGCTAAAGCATGCTACTTTTTCATTTCTTTTCCGCTTAGTGCCTTTATTAATCTGGGGTCGCCACAGCGGAATGAACCGTCAACTTATCCAGCATATGTTTTACGCAGCGGATGCCCTTCCATCTGCAACCCATCACTGGGGAAACACCCATACACTCCCATTCACGCACATACACTACGGACAATTTAGCTTACCCAATTCACCTCTAGCGCATGTCTTTGGACTTGTGGGGAAAACCGGAGCACCCGGAGGGAACCCACGCGAACACGGGGTCAAACAAATAAGGATAAGAAAAAAAAGCTGACTTAACTAGGGCAAGCCTGATTTTTTTCTTTTTTTTCATATGTTAGGAGATTTGCAATGAAATACATACTGGCTGTTTTGCTGATCAATGGGATCAGGTTCTGAACAGATTGGCAAAGGTGTCTGGTTAAAGTGGAATTTTACCCTTATAGTCAGGAAGAAGATAAAAAATGCAAGCGGGTCTAATTTGCAAAAAGGATCTAATTTGCAGCACTTTTAATATGCCAGAAGAAAATGATAATAATAATAATAATAATACTAATACTACTACTACTACTACTACTACTAATAATAATAATAATAATACTACTACTAATAATAATAATAATAATAATAATAATAATTATTATTATTATTATTATTATTATAAACGCCGGAAAGTGATGAATAAACTGCATAGCTGGATTTCTAAACATGGAGGTGAACATAATCATTGTGACAATATGTAAAAAAAAATATGTGCATGTTCACATTGATCACATTTCATATTTCAAATGGACTACAATAACAACAACAACAACAACAACAACAACAACAACAACAATAATAATAATAATAATAATAATAATAATAATAATATCATTTGTTAAATATCATATATAGTGACTTTTAAAATCAAGAAAATAAAACATGACCCTATTTTATAAATATAAATAATATGTTTATTTTTGATAAATCTGCTTAGTTTTTTTTTCTTTACAGTCTTAATAAAAACATTACAGTAGGCTTACTTAAGATGCATAATTTGAGTTCTTATCAAAAATGGTGTTGAGAATATGTCAAACAAATAAACAAACAACCAAGAAATAAGCAACACACTTTTGGCTCCATTTGCTCTTCATTCATCTCATTTCTATCCAGGAGAAAAGTGTAAATACTAAACAGATTTCACCTCTGATTTTTTCTTTCCTCTGGAATCCAGTGCAGACCATAGGTTAAGAAATCAATTTGGTCATTAATAATGAACGAAAGCCCGGAACAAGTCATAACTGAGATTCCCCAGCGGGAGGGGAACTACAATGCTATGTGGAAACTTCCACTATGGGGATTTCGTCAGAAAGCCAATCATTCTGAAGAGTAATTAAACGGGCCAATGAAATGCCAATGAGTTGGCGGTGTCAGCGTGCACAGCTGGCAGCAATCATAATCAGCTTGTGAATAAGTATGCCGGCTGTGCCACACAACCACACCTTTTCGCTTTCAGAAGCCTCATGTGCAGTCTGAAAGAGACGTTTTGCTGTCATCCTCCGACTTTGTTCGAGAGAGAGTGAGAGAAAGCTGCCGTCTTCTGAGAGGCTGATTTCTCCCGGTTCCAGCGCGAGCAACAACGCGAGCAACAACGCGAGCAGCGGTGGTCGAGCTGGGTTTTTCCTGTCCCTGGGCGTTTCGCTGGACCGGTACTTCAAGAGCGGTGCGTATAAATTTAAGCAAATTTCCTAAAAGAGCAACACGGTCGTGCAGCGCGTCTTTTTAAAGACGTCGCTCCGACCGTTAGTTTCTGGATGCGGTGGTTTCCTGTCCACGGATGATGGGCACGAGCACTGTATTGCATGTCTGGGGGACCAGCATGTTAATGCGGTGCTCGCGGGCAGCGCATGCCATCACTGCGATGGCATGTCTGTTGCGCAGCTAAGATCGCGGCTCGCTCTTGCAAAAGGGCGAACCACCCCTGTTGTCCCCCGCAAGTAGCGGTTGGCACTCGGGCAGATCTGAGGGTCACAGTGGGGGTCAATCCGCCGCCCTCGGGCTTGCGGACCTCCCATTCCTCAGCGCGCTCCATCCAAGCTTTGAGTGAGAGAAGCGCACCATCCTTCGGGAGGGTCGCCCTCTCACTCGATGACACCGAGGACCAGATGTCCATCGTTGCATCGGAGGGTGGGCTGTCATTTTCCGATGACAATTCGGAGCCGCTTCCTCCCTCAGGGGTGGTAAGCGAGGCTCCGGATATGGCATCTGATATGATGGCCGTGCTAACCCGGGCTGCTTCGGCGACGAGGCTGGAGATGGCTTGTCCCCCAGCTTCGTCGCCGGACCGATTAGACGGGTGTTACGTGGAGGATAAGAAGGGGAAACCCTATAAGCCACCCGTCCCCTTCTTCCCGGAGGTGCACAGTAAGTTCACGCAGCGCTCCGCCCTCACCTTCCTCGATGACGGAGCAGCCAGGGGGTACGAGGCAAAACCCTTAGGTCGAGTGTGCTAGCGCGGTCAATCTTGCCCGCGTGGTGCCCCTTCCTGGCGTGGTTAGCCTCGGCTCCCGTCCAAAGCTTGTAGGTTGTCTGCGTCCCTCAGGGCCAAAGCCTACACTGCTGCGGGCCAAGCTGCTTCCGTTTTGCTTGCTATGGCTAGTCCAAGCACTGGCCCAGCGGCACGAGGAAGGTTCCGACCCAGGCTTAATGCACTACGCACTGCAACCAACTTTGCTCTAAAAACACCAGGTCGGCTGCGAGTGCCCTGGGAAGGACGATGACCACACTAGTGGTCCAGGAACGCCACCTCTGGCTAAACCTGGCAGATATGCGTGTCGTTGACAAAATTCGCTTTCTTAACACACCCATATCCCAGGCTGGCCTGTTCGGCGACACCGGGGTGAGTTCACCCAGGAATTCACTTCGGTGAAAGAGTAGTCAAGTGCGATCGGCGGGCTCAAAAACTGCTCTCCCCGTCGATTCGTCCACTTTGGCTGCTTCTCGCCAAGGGCGCTCGTCTGTGGCTCGAAAATCTGCTCCGCCGCCCTGTCCGTTCAACTGGTTAAGCGGCAGCGTTGAGCACCTCACATACGATCACCACCCCCCACCTCAGGGCGCCGCTAAGTCCAGTACGGACCGCGAAGCGTCCCTGAGACGGGCCACTCGGAGAAAAGGATGTTTGCTCTTTCCCTGGCGGAGGGCTAGGGACACCCATATCATTAACAAAAATATGGCTACTAAATTTTTTAAGAGCAATTTTTTCCTCTCTCCGGGTGTGATAGCCCGAACACTGCCAGTATGGGACGCTATGCTTTCCAGCTCGCAGGATCGGTGCTCTTCGCCACAGGCTCTGTGAGTGCCAGAGGACGGGCTCCTTTCTCTCGCACTCCTAGCCGCCCTGCGGGCTCTTGGGACGAAGTTAAGATTAAACCTTTTAACTTCCGCTCTTCCTTGGGACGCATGCCTCCCGGGGTGAGCTCTCCCATCCCGTGCTGCCCCACCGCTGGTGCGTCAGTGATTGCACCGATGATGTCACTCGCGTGGGCTCTGCCAGCCTGGTTAGCGCTGCCCAGCCCGTCGCGATGGCTCATTCGGACAATCAGACTCGGCTATGCGATTCAGTTCGCTAAACGGTCCCCCAAGTTCACGGGCGTGTATTACACCAGGTGTCAGCCCTGTGTCCGCCCCTCTCTTGTGTGAGGAGATTCCTGTCCTCCTGGCGAAGGATGCAATCAAGCCGGTCCCTCCAGCCGAGATGAGGTATGGGCTTTTTAGTCTGTACTTCATCGTACCCTAAAAGAGCAGTGGGTTATGACCAATCCTAGTTCTGCGCATTTTGACCCGCTGCCTTACAAGCAGCCGCTCAGAATGCTCATGCAGAAGCACATCCCCCGATGCGTCCGTCCTCAGGATTGGTCTGCAGCGATAGACCTGAAGGACACGTACATTCATTTCTCCATTTTCCCACGCCACCGGCTGCGGTTTGCGTGCGAGGGTCGAGCATGATAGTACAAGGTCCTCCCTTTCTGGCTCTCCCTGTCTCCGTGGGTTTTTACGAAGCTCGCGGAGGATGCCCTAATGCCCCTTCGGCTCGCGGGCATCTGCATACTCCATTATCTCGATGACTGGCTTTTTAGCTCACTCGCGGGATCAATTGATTATGTACAGGGACTGGGTGCTCCGGCACCTCGACCTGTTGGGGTTTCGGGTCAACCGAGAAAGGAGTAGGCTCGCCCCCGTGCAGAGCATCTTTTTTCTCGGGTTGGAACTGGACTTGATCACCATGACGGCGCGCCTCCCTCGAGAGCGCGCTGGGCTGATGCTGACCTGTCTGAGAGAGTTCGACAGGAAAACTGTGGTCCCACTGATATCATTTCAGAGGCTCCTGGGGCATATGGCATCCGTGGCCGCTTCACGCCGCTCGGGCTGTTCCATATGAGACCGCTTCAGCATTGGCTTCCCGATCAGGTCCCTAGATGCGCATGGCACGCGGGCACGCACCGGGTGACTGTCACTCCGCTGTGTCGCCGTGCCCTCAGCCTCTGGATGGACCCTGCGTTTCTACAGGCCTGTGTGCCTCTAGAACAAGTGTCCAGGCATGTCGTCGTTTCCACGGATGCTTCCAGTACGCGCTGGGGGGCCGTGTGTTGCGGGCATGCAGCTGCGGGTCCGTGGAAGGAACCCGGTTGCATTGGCATATTAATTGCCTGGAGCTGTTGGCAGTGTATCTCGCGCTGCACTGTTTTTACCGGTGCTAGAGGGGAAACACGTGTTGGTCAGGACGGACAGCACGGCGACGATGGCGTATATCAACCGCACAGGGGGTATCTGCTCTCGCTGCATGTCTCAGCTCGCTCGCCGTCCGCTCCTCCGGAGTCATTCGCGGCGGAATCGCTGCGTGCCATTTTTTTCCCCCGGCGAACTCAACCGTGCAGCCGATGCGCTCTCACGGCAGTTCACGCCCGGGAAAACTGAGACTCCACCCCCCACTGTCCAGCTGTTATAGGTGCGCTCTGCGCGCTGGCTAACACAGCTGGCCCCTGGGCTTGCGTAAATACGCATTTCTCTCCAGTGAGCCTACTCGCAGATACTGTGTTACGTCAGGGAGGACGAGGACCAGGTCTGTTATTGCGCCTCTGGCTCAATCTGATCTGTATTTCAGCTCTCTCCTCGTGACGGCCCCTCCCTGGCATATCCCTTTGAAGAAGCTCCTTCTTCTTTGGAACAGGCACCATCTGGCACCCGCGCCCAGATCTCTGGAATCACGTGTAAGGTCCATAGATGGAGCGTGGAGGACTTAGGTGACTTACCAGTTCGGTGG
Source organism: Danio jaintianensis (assembly GCA_903798115.1). Taxonomy (NCBI): domain Eukaryota; kingdom Metazoa; phylum Chordata; class Actinopteri; order Cypriniformes; family Danionidae; genus Danio; species Danio jaintianensis. The sequence continues at coordinate 1,193,275 of CAIGQV010019090.1, forward strand.
TTAACACCGTCACTCAGGCTAGAGCACCCTCTACGAGGCATGCCTATGCCCTGAAGTGGAGTCTATTCGCTGTGTGGTGTACTTCTCTCCGAGAAGGACCCCGGACATGCCAGATCAGTGTGATGCTTTCCTCCTTCAGCTGGCTGAGCTAAGGCTGTCCCCTTCGCACTGAGGGGTTGGCGTTACGATCATCCCCGCTCTGAGGATGCGGGGATGGCGGCGCGCTGGGAAAGCATCGCCTCATCATCCAGTTCCCAGAGGCGCGAGACGCTGGTTAATTAAATCAATCCTGTCCCACTCTCATACCCACTTGGAGATCTCTCTTAGGAGAGGTCTGCTCGATCCACTCGACTCAGTATCTTTAAGTTTTCTGTCCAGGTAGACAGCTCTGCTGGTCGCGTTGGCATCGTTCAAGAGGGTCGGGTATCTGGAGGCATTTTTGGTCAGCGAAGTGTGCCAGCAATTCGGGCCGGCCCACTCTCACGTTTTCCTGAGACCCCGCCCACCTAGGTGCCCGAGGTTCCTACAGCGCTTCTTTAGACTATGTAGTGAACCTGCAAGCGCTGCCCACGGAGGAGGCAGACCCAGCCCCTTTCTTTGCTGTGTCCTGTTCGCGCTCGGCGCTTGTGACCGCATTAGAGCTTACGACTCTAAGCAGCTCCTTTTCTGTTATGATCAGCAGACGGGAAGTGCCGTATCCATTCTGAGGTTGGCCCACTGGATAGTGGATACCATCTCCCTCGCTTTTCTATGCCAGGGTGAGCCGCGTACCCCGGGAGTGAGAGCGCACTCGACTAAGAGTATCGCCTTCTCTTGAGCGTAAGCACGCGGCGCCTCTCTAACAGACATCTGTAGAGCTGCGGGCTGGGCGACACCTAATACATTCGTAAAGATTATATAATCTTTGAGTGGGCTGATTTTCCTCACGTGTGCTGGATACGCCAGTGAATGAGGAAATTCAGTACGGTGTTGAAACACGCTTGCTGCGCCTTTCTCTCTAACACAGAGATTCGTGCGCTTATTCACTCTGTTCAGTTGAGTTCCCCATTTGGAGAACCCTGCAGAGTTCCTCCGAGGCCCCCAGCATCTGACTCAGCGGAGGAGTCAGGTGCCTGGCCCATTACGTAGTTGGCATGCCCACTTGGTCAGCCCGCGTTCTGGGTATAGGTGCCTGCTATGCGCGATCCCCGCTGGCGATCCCATATGCTTCACTCAGCCACAGTGTAGTTCCTCCTCTTAGGCGGGCCCGTGTCTTTCCTCCCCGCTAACCATCCTTCATATGTGTTCTCCCCCTTTTCAGGGTTAGTCCATATGTCTTCCTGCCACCAGGTCTCCCCATTGGGCAGCAGGTGGCCTCCGCAGCGTCCTCCCTATCGGGACTGCACGCTTCCCAACGTACTGTCGTAATTTAAAATTCCTAGTATCTTAACTAGGTGTATTTTTTACGACTCCCCAAAAAATATAAATAAGCCTTTAAGTGCTTCACAGGTAAGTAAGGTAAGTTAGGGCCAGGGGACACATTGGTGGGCTGCGTCTCTGGTGATGATGGTGCGCTCACGCCGGAGCCTGGCAAACCTCTCACCAGCGACGTGGTAAGGTTCAATCACTGTGGTGTTTTCCATAGATTTCCCCATAGTGGAAGTTTCCACATAGCATTGTAGTTCCCCTCCCGCTGGGGAACGTAACGGTTACTAAAGTAACCCTCGTTCCCCGAGGGGGGGAACGGAAATGCTATGTTCCTTCGCCACAGGGATTGCGCCTTAGCTGACAGCTGTAGTTCGGCTTCTTCAGCTAGAAAAGGTGTTGTTGTGTGGCACAGCCGGCATTCTTATTCACAAGCTGATTGTGATTGCTGCCAGCTGCGCACGCGGACACCGCCAACTCATTGGCATTTCATTGGCCCGTTTAATTACTCTTCAGAATGATTGGCTTTCTGACGAAATCCCCATAGTGGAAGTTTCCACATAGCATTTCCGTTCCCCCCCTCGGGGAACGAGGGTTACTTTAGTAACCGTTACGTTTTACAGTGTTACCTACATTACAGATTCATCAAACGTTTGCATGTCAACACCTCAAACAAATGCATGAGCCAATGGCAGAGTTATAGCTCAACATTTATCCATTGTATGTCTCTCCTATGGCGTTTTAGTGCATTAGGCATTAAAATTCACCTCTGACAGCTTGAACACTATGATTAAGTAGTTTGTTCAGCTCTAAGGTTATTTTTCCTTGGGGCGCTGTAAGCTTTCTTGATGCTCAGCACGTGGAGATTGAAAAATGCACCTTGGCTCCATCTCTGCAGCCCATATTGATTCTGGGATCAGCAGGGGCATCCTTGAGATGTCGATGGATAAAGGTTTGTGTATTCACACGTCTTATTCAGTGTCACAGCACCCTGAGGACTGGTGTCTTATGATCTGAGAAGCACAGCGTGATGAACATCTGTCTGGTGCATGTGAGAAATAGAGGCGTGTACTCAAAATACAATTTTGTTTTTTTAATAATTGTGCATGTCAGTATTGTTTAATAGACTGCAATTTTGAGTAGACCAAAACACTTATGTGCTGTTTGTGTAGAGAAAATAGAATGCAATTCAAGTTAACTTTATTTCTATAGTGCATTTTACAATGGAGATCAAAGCCGATTTACATGGATGAACAGAAAAAAAAAAAGAAACAGCAATATTTCAGATTATGGAACATATTCAGCATATCAGGCAGATAGAAGAGCAGTGGTAGAATGCTGATGCAGTTCTAGTTTAATTAAAACTGATTCAGTTCAATTTAATATCAATGTAACTGTTAAAGAGCAGCTCCATCGACCCAAACTAAACTAGCCAAAGACAACAGTGACAAGTAGGCGAGTACTTTTATATATTGTTATGATTCTTCTACTTTTGCTTTTGACATCTATGGCAGGCCATAGGACACTTGCAGGGAAGTAAAAAAGGCACATATAGTAAACAGTCTTAGAATGAATGAATGAATGAATGAATAAATGAATGAATGAATGAATGAATGAATGAATGAATGAATGAATGAATGAATGAACAAACGAATGAACAAAATATTTTTGATTATTTTTGTTTACTGTAATGACACTAATTAAAATGCCAAGGACATTGAAGGATGGAAGGAAGGAAGGAAGGAAGGATGGATGGATGGATGAATGGAAGGAACAATGAATGAATGGAAGGAAGAATGGATGAATGAATGGGTGGATTGATCAATAATAGGAAGAAAGGATGGATGGAAGGATGGAAAGAGGGAAAGAAGGAAAGAAAGAAGGAACAATGAATGAATGAATGGAAGGATGAATTAAAGGATACAATGAAGGAATAAAGGAAGATGAGTGATGTATGGATGGATGATTGGAAGGAAGGGAGGAAGGGAGGGAGTGATGAAGGAGGGAAGGAAGGGATGGATGGAAGGAAGATGATGGATGGAGGGATTGATGGATGGAAGGAAGGAAGGAAGGAAGGTAGGTAGGAAGGAAGGAAGGAAGATGATGGATGGATGGATGGACAGACAGACGGATGGATGGATGGATGGATGGATTGATTGATTGATTGATTGATGGATGGGAGGAATGAAGATGATGGGTAAATGGATGGATGGATGAATAAAAGGAAGGAAGGAAAGAAGAAAGGAAGGAAGTATACAAACAACAATAACGTACTATTTCAAATTCCTAAACAGCTGGTCTGATTTTCACCAAATTTGACTCAGATCATCTTCATTTGATGTATAAATCCTTGTCAGTCGAGTGCATTCATGAATTGAATGGAGTGATGCCAAACTGCATCTGAGGCTATATCTCTGCAAAACATAGACATGTTGACACCAAACTTGTGTGTCATTGCGACACCACACTGACAATACCACATTAATTTAGTGTTAGCACCATAAATTAATCAAAGATAATAAGCAATTAGGTCACATCAACAGGCATTGCACTGTATTTATGGGTTTTCAATTTTGATTAAAATCATCTCCATATATCTTTATTTACTCATATTTCCAGTTGTTCTTAAGTCCCTGTGCTTGGTGCATTGTTTTTAGTAATAAGTAATTGATAATGAATGAATGATATATTTTAATTATTAATTATTATTAATTAATAAATTAATACAAATACAGTTGGTTACTAATCTATTATATTATATTATATTACATTACATTACATTACATTACATTATATTATATTATATTATATTATATTATATTGTCAAGAATCTGGTCAGTTTAATAAGGGGCATAAGGGTACAAAAAAGCAAATGTTTGAGAGGAAATTGAACGGTTTGAAAGCAAGACCACATCAGCACTTACACGTGTGTGTACATGAATGCTTGTCCATTTGCACACTAGTAACATCCCCATGCTGATGATAGATAATGACACGTAATAACACTTGTCTTCAAAATAATCAGAAGTCCAGCATCTCTGATGACAGGCCTGCGATGGGGCAATTACAGCCAATGAAATGAGCCTCTGTTCAGCAGAGCCTGGAGTGTCACAAGCATGGATGAATGAGTGAGAGACAAACAATCCATCTACACTGCAAATGATCAACAAAACTGAGCACATTTGCTCTTTTGCGATGCTAGAAACTTGAGAGAAAAGATCAGAATGTCCCCATCCCTTAAATACAAAATTTCAGCTTTTGCCATCAAAAAGACATGTCAACCTCAAGTATGGAAAAATGTGTATCAAATGTCATGGCATGTAATGGCAACTGCCATTAGAATTTTAAATACTGGATTTTATGAATAGGGTTAATTGTGTTTTTAATGTGGTTTATGATGATATTGAATGTATCTGTGTTACTTGTTTTTTTTGTGTGTCATGTGATGTGGATGTTGATGTAATTATGTGCTGAAACAAAGATAAATTTCCCCTTGTGGACAATAAAGAGTCAAAGAACACTGGACAGATAAACGTGTAAATAGAACACATTTAGGAAATGCAAATTTCAAATTTAGTTTTTAAAGGTACCCTATGAAGAAAATCTGGATATACTAGGCATAGCATGAGCCTCAAACAATATTGTTTTCTCTTTCTTATGTAAATTCTGCCAGTGTAAAACCCTGGTGAAAAACAGCCCTTTTTTGATTTTAATATGTTTGTTAATTTATTTATTTTTTGACAAAGGAAGTATGATTATTTTGCACATTTACTTTAGTGTACATCTGTGTGTGTGTGTGTGAGAGAGAGAGAAAGAGACAGAGAGAGATAGAGAGCGTAAGCACTGAGAGCTGCACATCAGAGCAGAGCTCATTAATATTCATGACCATTCCAAATATGCTCAATAAGACCTTCTGATTCTAGGGGTATTTTATATGGTAATAAATTAACATATAAAATTGTTTCTGGATATATATATTTTTTACTTTCTTATGCTAAATGATAACTTACCAATGATAAATTGTAACACAAGTGTGTAAGAGTGTGTGGATTATTTCACATGTGGATTATTTCAATGTTCATTAAATACAAGTAAATGTGACCACATATTTATATTTTGTTAAATATGAAAGCATGTGGGGTGGCCCGGTGGTGCAGTGGGTAGCGCTGTCACCTCACTGCAAGAAGGTCGCTGGTTCGAGCCTCGGCTGCATCAGTTGGCGTTTGGAGTGTGTGGAGTTTGGATGTTCTCCCCGTGTTCGCATGGGTTTCCTCCGGGTGCTTTTGTTTCCCCCACAGTCCAAAGACATGCGCTATAGGTGAATTGCGTTAGCTACATTGGCTGTAGTGTATGTGTGTGAATGAGAGTGTATGGGTGTTTCCCAGTGATGGGTTGCAGCTGGAAGGGCATCCGCTGCATAAAACATATTCTGGATAAGTTGGCGGTTTATTCCGCTGTGGCGACCCCTGATTAATAAAGGGACTAAGCCGAAAAGAAAATGAATGAATGAATGAATGAATGAATGAACGCATGGGAAAATGTAGGTATTAAGATGGTGGTGTCATAAGAATTTGTATAATTGGATTCAAACAAAAATATATGATTTGTTTAAAAAAAAAATGTGTGGATGTGGTCTTAAAATTAAGTGTTATTACCAGAACAAGGATCAAAATTCTGTCAAATCAAAAATCAAAAAGGATCAATTTCACTAAACATTTCTTTTGTAAAATGGACTAAATCTGATCACATCTGTTCTCCAGTCAACAACACTGATTTCCCCTGATCCATTCAGAGTGAGTCTCCAGTTAATTACTCACTGAATCAAATGATCATTTCAGAGTGAGTCTCCAGTCACCAACCCACTGATTCAAATTATCAATTCAGAGTGAATCTACAGTCACCAACACACTGACTCAAATGATCCATTCAGAGTGAGTCTCCAGTCACCAACTGATTTATTCAAATGATTCATTCAGAGTGAATCTTTAGACTTCAGACTGTACAAATTCATATGAATTAACTACTAATTTGACAAATGCAAAGTTGTAATACAAACTGACTATTGAAATATGCACAGCTGTAAATTATGTACAAACATTTTTCTTTGAGAACATGCACTCATTCTCAATTTAATTTAATTTAATTTAATTTTATTTTATTTAATTTTATTTAATTTTATTTTCCAGCAAATGAGTCCCATCTGTGGTCGTTCCCTGACTGATCCTCTTTCTTTGGGTCAAATGTTCAGTGGTTATAGTTATATGCAGCAAAACACCAGTGAACAACAGTGCAGTGACCCTGAAACCTAAAATGACTCTATATATGAAATCCTCTCTCTAGACTTGGAAATATAGCCTTTGTGACACAAAAAAGAGAGCAGCAGATTGTAAAAGAGAAGAATAAATGTTTCATTGGTTTGTCTCTGGCCATCAGGAAGGGGTGAAGCATGGCACTTTCATGAAAGATGGCTGAATACCCCCTTTTCTCCCTCTAATTTCCTTTACCATGCTAATGGAACTGCAATGCCGGTGCTATTGATTAATCTAAGTGGGGCTGGAGGATGAGAGACTCTTTTGGCAGAGGCACAAAAGGCCATTAAATGCTGGGTAGCCGGAGAGAGAAATCAAGGGGTGAATGAATGAAAAAAGAGGATTGTGGGGGAAATAAGCACATGGTAAGCGAGACAACGAAAGCGGCTGTTCTTTCTGCGTAAGAATGAATTTGAACAATCCTCCAATGGATTGAAACTGGAGTGAAAGAAAGTCAAAAAAGAAAAAAAAATACACTGAAGTGGTTTGAAGGGATCGTTCAGCCAAATATGAAGATTCTGCCATCATTTATTCATCCTAGTGTCATTTCAAATCTATATGACTTTCTTTCTCAACTGGAATATAAATTGGATTCTTAAGACTATGGGGAATGGAGATTCTGAGCTTCAAAAAGGAACTTAAAAGTAATATAAATGTGGTCCATCTGACTTGGACTAAAGTCTGAGTTTTACAAAGATTTGTGTAATAACAGATTGGAAGTTGATTTTCATAGCGGTCCTGTTAACTGTTCATTAAGTCAGAATTCAGTCTAACTAATGAATGAATTGAAGCTCTGTAATTTGAATAGACCGATGAATTAAAAATAAACTATTGTCATTAGATTGACATTATATACCTGACAATACAGAGGAAACTACCAGAATTATAAAGTATAAACTCCAAATGGTTAAACAGCCAATATGTTTGCAACTGAAAAAAAAAAAATGAAAAAAAAAAGGAGAAAGGCAAGATAAAAACTTGATATGTACATTTGGAACTATAATCTGTACATTTAGGTCCAATCCCAATTCTATTTTTTTTTACCCCTACCCCTTGCCCTTGGCCTTTGAAACAGTGTGAAGAGAAAAGGCTTAAAAATTTACCCCTAATGAATGGGACACCACTATAACACCTGCAAACGTCATCACTGTGCATTTAGACGGTGGCCATATTCATCTATGTAAACACAAGAAAACAACATTAACATTATACCAGACACTGTAAAAAAGCTAATTCCCAGCCACTAGAATTTTCTGACAGGGTATTCGAGTGTCATCGAGTGTCAGATGTGAAAGTATGTTGTGGAACTACTATACATGAGTTATTATTATGGATTATAGATAGCAAAATTTAGCATTTTTTTTTTAATCATTTTTTAAAAAGCATGACGGTAAAACACGAACGTGGTTATGAATGTATTAAAACATATGCTTGTTTGTTGTAAAAATTCGTAATAATGACAAAAAAATACTAATTTGTGCATCTCCTGACTTCCGTGAGCAGCCATGCTGCCGTTGTAGATGGTGTACAGTATTCTGGGAATTTTTGGTACCCCTTGGTTTCGAAATTTGCAACTGTAATATGAACATTTGTAATGCAGGAACTGTGATATGCAAATTTGTAACTGTTGTATCTACATTTGAAAATTTGGAACTGTTGTCTGAAAATTTGGAAATTTGAAATTGTGTTATGTAAATTTGTAACTGTGATATGGAAATGTGTAAATCAGGAACTGTAATATGCAAATCATGAATTGTAATATGTAAATCAGGAACTGTTACATGCAAAATTGTAACTGTGATATGTACATTTGTAAACCAGGAACTGATATATGCTAAATCAGGAACTGTGATATGTAAATTTGGAACTGCTGTATGTAAATAAATAAATAAATAAATTTGGATTTGTGTTATGGGTGTTATACTAGACAGCAATTTAACTTTTGAAAATCACATCTCCCATGTCACAAAAAACGTCTTCTTTCATCTGAGAAATATCGCTAAGTTACGAAGTATGCTATCCATCTCAGATGCAGAAAAGCTAGTTCATGCTTTTATGACTTCTAGGCTGGATTACTGTAATGCTCTGTTCGCTGGTTGCCCAGCATCCTCTATTAATAAACTTCAGCTAGTACAAAATGCAGCTGTCAGAGTTCTTACCAGGTCTAGAAAATATGATCATATTACCCCAATTTTATCCTCCTTACACTGGCTGCCTGTTAAGTTCCGTATTGATTATAAAATATTGCTTCTTACCTATAAAGCTTTAATTAATCTAGCTCCTGTTTATCTAACCAACCTTCTGTCTCGCTACAATCCAACCCGCTCTTTAAGATCTCAAAACTCAAAGTCAACACAAAGTCGAGTAAAGGTGGTCGAGCCTTCTCGTTTAAAATAAAAAGTAAACACATGCACAAGAAAATGACGTCTTAAGCTCAGCAAAAGACATTATTTTTGCAGACATGAAATAAACATCGGTGAGTAAAAGTGTGTGTTCGTCTTCTAGGTCAGGGGGAACCTTCAGTGGCATTATAAAGCCTGAATTATGATGAGATCTGTAAATAAAAAAGGGGATATAAGCTATGGCTGATTGGACTGTGAGAAGAGACGGGTCATAATAGAGTTCCCACCTGCTGTCCTGTCGCCTCCACTAACAAAACACACACCGCAACGTGACTGAGCAAGACTTACACATCTCACATCCTCTCACTGCACCACACACACACACTTTATATACAGATATGGGGGAAAGATATATACACCACTTGACAATTCACCGTTTATATAGTCTATAGATTTATTTTGTGTGGGTTTGAGTAAAATGTTAATATGTGTTTTATTCTGTAAAGGTCTGATAATACTTCCAAATTTAAAAATAGAATTAAATACAACTGTAATTTAGAGTAGATAGACAGATATATTTATTTATTTATTTATTTATTCAATCATTCCTTTTCCTTTGGCTTAGTCCCTTTTTCATCAGGGGTAGCCACAGCGGAATGAACCGCCAACTTATCCAGCATATGTTTTACACAGCGGATGCCCTTTCAGCTGCAACCCAGTACTGGGAAACACCCATACACACTCATTCACACACATACACTATGGCCAATTTAGTTTATTCAATTCACCTATAGCGCATGTCTCTGGACTGTGGGGGAAACCGGAGCACCTGGAGGAAACCCACGCCAACACAGGGAGAACATGCAAACTCTGGTGGGAGGCGTGTGTCCCACCAGTGATGATATACAGGCACATCGCACTGCTATGAGTATGATATTGCGTTTATACAACAGTTCGACGGCATAATCATGTGTATAAAAAAGAAAATCAAACATGGAGAGTCTCAAAACACTTTTGTAAGAGGAACTACTTTCTTCCCCCATTCCTTCACATCTGCAGCTGACGTCAGAACAGCAGAAACCGTTGCTCATTCACCAACGTCACTTTAGTATTTGAATGATTCTCTAGCATAATGTCTAAAGCGATGACAAAACAGGTGATTTTGCTCACATTTTAAGATTATAAGGCTGAACGACATGAAATGCCATCTTAGTCTACAGAGATTTCCCAGTATTTCTCTGTTGCAATCAGGAGATCACAATATTACTATGGTATAAATACAGCACTACAACATACAAAAGAGAGAGATCGATTTAGAAAATAATTTACCTGTTTAATAATGATTTGATCAGCTGTAGTTTGAAATTAGGCTGTTTTCTCTTAGGGCTTATTATGCGGTCTCTGTCACCATCTTGTGGATGAACATCATTAACCATCTTTGCTCAAAGACAGGCTAATAGCCGCCGACGCACTGTCTCTCAGAAATTATAAATATTTAAAATAGGCACTATCCTTATAATTAAATTGCATAGTTGCAATCTAAACAACTACATTCTTGACTAAAAAAGCCTCAAAAGTACATTATGTTGTCCAACAGCAGCAATATTTGTCAAACTGTAGGGTGTCCTCTGCTTGTCGCTGTATGCGGGTGGAGTAATACACAAGGGTGAAGGGTTAGGAGGCTGGACGAGTGCTGTTATTTGCAGAATATTGCACAGCCAATCAGATTCAAGAACCAGACAGAACTGTTGTATAAATAAATAAATAAATATAAATATATATATTTGCATTTATTCTTTCATTTGCACAGATCCTTCTTTAAAACCCTTAAAACAAAGTAACTGTAAAATGTGGTGAATGTGTTGCTAAAATGAAGATTTATGGCTCAATGTAGGAAGAAGAAAACGAAAACTCATTTTGAGAAAACAAACTTTAAAATGAATTGCAATTAAAATCTACAGGCAAAGATAAATTGATAATGTGACATTAAACTCCCATTTCCTCAGATGCCCACATTGACTGCTACAGTAGATGAAAAAAAGCCAGCAGTATTTTGCCTTTTCCCCCCATATAAGTATAACTTTTTTTTTTGTTTACTTCACTCACTCCTTAACTCCCCAGAAATCGCCCACACTGCTATTAACTAAGTCTTGAGTCTGCTGTCGGTCACAGTGAGGTCTCGGTGAGGTGTTTTCAGAGTTCATTATGGAACTTAGACACACAGACACACACACACGCATACAAGGACACACAATGCAGACATCTCATTTCCCACATTTGATTTCTGCAGTCCTGACTGATATCAGAACTGTGACTGCTAACTGACATCACACGCTAATGGCTAATGGGTCCTATGAAACTCTAGTAGTCTAGTAGTCAATAAATCAGCATAAGTGCACTGTTATTTGAACCTGTTTCTCCATTTAAAAAAAAGAACAAAGGGAAAAAGGGACAAATCAGTTATTTCCCTTGCTATGTGAGTGTATTCTTGTTTCTATGTGAAATTATATATTAAAGAAAGGTTATTTCATGCTTAAAACAAATAATAGTTATTTTAAAATAATAATGAAGGTATAACAAGAAGACTATTGTGTTATTCACACTAGTCAAGGACACATGCATATTGCAGTGTGAAAGCAAGCAATGTTTTGTTTATAATAAACTGAGCTGCTACAATGAGAAGTAGAAGCCGTTGTTTCTGGTTTGCAAGGACCATGGCATCTGACGGTATTATATGAAATATTTTTGTTTAGTGGCAAACAAGATTTCTTTAGCATTTCTTAAACCTATTATGCCCCTTTAACAAGATGTAAACTAAGTCTCTGATGTCCCTAGAGTGTGTATGTGAAGTTTCAGCTCAAAATATCATACAAATGCATTTTTATATAATTCTATAAAACTGCCCCTTTGATGATGTGATCCAAATTTTGCCGTTTTGGTGACTGTCGCTTTAAATTCAAATGAGATTGTGCTCCCAGCCCTCTTTTGAAATTATCTTCAGCAGGACCAGTACTAACACTCTAATGGCGAACGGCTGCTTCCCACTCAGTGCTGTTTATGCTAATGAGGCAGAGATTGTCACTAATGGGCAGGACTTTCCTCTGATGAAACATACAGGTACAAAGGGAGAATGTCAATCAAAGTGTTTCTGGATGTTTTTATGAAGTGTGATTATAAAACATAGAATTAATACATTTTCACCATTAGAGGCTGGCTATATTCACACTGTTGCCACACATCTGTGCTTAAACTCCTTATAAAAGTTTTTTTTTTTTTTTTTTTTTTTGCATAATAGGTCCCCTTTAACTATTTTAACAATAATATTTTTCTTCTTAACAATAATATTTTTAGCTATTCATTTATATTACTATGACATTTTAAGGAACGGATTATAAAATCTTTTTAAAATGTGTTTTAAAGTGTAAAGTATTGAACATTATCTTGCATTGTGAATTTGTGAAAACCGCAACAACATGCGCATTACATGTTCAGTCTAATATTTCATG
>CAIGQV010019090.1:1211955-1225282 GCA_903798115.1 Danio jaintianensis
AGATAGATAGATAGATAGATAGATAGATAGATAGATAGATAGATAGAATCTTATATGAAAGATCAGAATGGCCATTTTACTAGTTTTCGAATTGTGGTAGTTATAGTGTTAAATGGTGGGATCTCTTCAGAAAACTTGTATTAAACCACTTGATTTGTATGGATTTATTTTAGATCTTTTCACCAACATTTTAAGGCGTCCGAGTCTTGAGTGAATAGACAGGCGGATTCAATAGAGGAACAGAAATCTCTCGGATTACATTGAAAACATCTTCATTTGTATTTCCAGAGACAAACAAACCTCTTACGGGTTTGGAACGGCATGAGGGTGAATAAATAACGACAGGATTTTCATTTTAAGGCCGACCACAACCCTTTAATATTAAAAAGCTGTTTATTAAACAAGTCCACTTCTTAAACCCGGGGAAATCGTCTGCTAGCCGCGAGCCCTTGATTGTTTCCATGCCACATTTCACTGTCAGATCCCAGGCAGCTTTGAGGCATCCATCGCTCAGCAAGGACTGTTCCAGCTGCCATCCCTTCATTCCTCAGCAGAATGAATGGCTTCCCCACACCGAAGCTGCCTCTTTCATCTCTCTGAAGCCCTCTCGTCGTGATGCACTACGTGAGTGCACATATGAGGCGCAGCTGAAATGCGGCCCGGTGAAAGACTGATGAGGTTTCCACCTTGTCGTGATGGAGCTCAATATGGTCTTTGCTGCAAGCTGATATGAGCTTGTGTTCTGGCTGATATGGTTTGTTTCAGAGAAGTACTGGTCTCGGGGAACTCAAATAGGATCTGTACAGGCACTGAGTAATAGTTGTTTTGGAAATTTAGAAGGTGGATATTGTGTGAGGGGGAATGAGATGTGCTCTGTAACTGATGTACGGCATCATCCACAGGTTATGGTACATGACACTTGCTGGCGTTTGCAAGCAGGTACAAAGTTAAACAAACTTCAGTTCAAAAATATGTGGGAAATTCCAAACTCTTGACTCTTGTTCAACACTAAAATTGGAGTGCATTTACATTAGTGCTTCGGATGTGTTAATACTGAGCAGATTTGGTTTAAGTAAAACAAACTGCTGTAATTGCACTGTTTGTATGGTTTATTTTAATAAGTGTGAAACTACCTTGTTGCACACCAAACAGGTGAGCAGAATAAAGATTGCACATGTAAAGATATCCTATATTGTGCTTTATGAATGTCTACACCTACCCCAACCCTAAACCTAACCTCACAGTAACCTAATGTGTTTTATTAATGTCTACTCCACCTAGCCCACCTAAACCCAGCCTACTTGTGGCATAAGTCCCTCCCGCTTGGAGGTCACCCAACCTACTTGCGGTGTAGTCCCTCCCACTTGGAGGTCTCCGGGCTCCAGCGATACCTACTTCACAGAATATGGTGAAAAGTATGCAGCTGTGTAAAATGGATGTATTTAAACTAGTATAAATTTTTATAAATTGTGGATAACATGAAATTGTAGAAAACATGAAGCTCGGCAGTTCTAGTGTGTGCTAGCCAAACGTATACATTTGAAGTAATGAACCTGAGTTTGCAAAAGACATGATATGTGAACAGCCTGTACGACTTTCTTCTTTGAGCAAGAATAATTTCAATCACAACTTTCTGAAGTAAACCACAGAGTAATGATACTTTGGTAGTGGAAATGTAAGCCTGACAAGTGTGACCCGAACCAAACCATACTGTACTGTACTGAACGAGGAAGCGAGGTAAAAGTGAACCAGGACTACAATATTTTACTTTTTGAATCACATCAAAAGAACCAAGAGGGCTGCACTACAAGTGTAAATTCACCCTTGAGAAATTAAGTTTTTTTTTTTTCAATTGCAGGAACAGTTGCTATCAAAATATATATTTCAGTTTACCACCATATTGATTCAGAATATTTGCAATCACTCAGTTCACCATTTGTTTTGCGTTAAAGTAATATCAACTGTGATTTCTCACACTCTCTTCTCTCCAGCACTAGGGTAAAGCAATACCAAAGTGTGTATTTTAATTAAATAACTATATAGTCAGTTGCACTGCATGTATCAAAGTGAAATGTTCTTACATGCAAGCAATTCATAATCCGGTTATTTCAGCACGGCTTGATTCACAGTAAAAGCTACAAACTTCATCTCTGTGTGGCAAGCCAGTTTAATGAGCATTTGGGAATGGGATGTGCACCAGTTACACTTTATATTCACATTTACATAATTCCCAACATTTTCTAGTGGACAAATGATTATAGCACTTCAGGCTCTCGTTGCATGAAAAAACATTTATTGTAAAAAAAACTAAAAATAATGTGTTTTTCCCCCACTAAAGTTTTCACACAGTTTTTAAAATTCTCCAGCGAATTTGAAGTACTTCTGAAACACTTAATTTTCTTAGCGCCGAGCAGTAACTAGATTACGGAGTGAGATGTGCTCATCTACTTAAAGAGCTTAATGGAAACAAACATGACGCAATATCTACTTTTAGCCTTGATATGTAAGAAGAATAAATCCAATCCCGAAGGGCTTCTTAAGAAATCTTCTTTGGCTGGTGCAACGCTCTCCGGTTCGACTGCATGACGGCAAATATCAGCTGAGACTATGGGAAATAAACTCCCATCCCTCAGCTGTCTCCGAAACTCTGATTGATATCTTAGTGAGCGAATCGGTTTCTGGAGAACATGTCTGGTCTCATTCCATGTAGACACAATTGGACCCATGCAGAGACCTGACAATGGGACCAAATCACACCCGCCCACTTTGACCCCAGCGGATGATGTTTTCTTGCAGAAAATGAGACATGGTTGCAACACTGTTCTAAACCCTGCACAAAAGACTAACATAGCCAGCATTATGTGTTATGTTTTGGGGGCGACAGGTGGCTTTATTCTTGCTGGGATGCTGAGCCACAGACAGGCTCGTTAAAATATTTAAACCGACAGGAGCTTGTTACTGTAGGTGACCAGTGAGACTATGATGTCTGAACAACAGGTTGAGACATGTTTCCATTTCCACCGGGTGTTAACATATGTCCAAATGCATCTCTTTGAGAAAGCTCTTATTTTGTCACGCTCTACATCGTTTTTGAGGGAGTGCTTAGTGTGATGCACTAGTACTGTTGAGTGAATAAACCTGTGGTATGTGAACAAGCATGCAAATAAAAAGGGTATGTGTAGCAATCATAAATGTTTGGATTGGATTTATAAAGATGAGTGTCATAAGGAATCCGAGGTATTAGGACTCGTATTGCTTAAAGGGATAGTTCACCCAAAGTCCATCCAACAATTTAAATACGGTCATAATTTGTTCTCTCCACTTGTTCCAAACCGGTTTGATTTTCTTTCTTCTGTTAAACAGAATGAGACGAATTGAACAATACTGTAAAACTGCAGCCATTGACATCCATAGTGGGAATAAAAAAATAAAAAAATAATAATAATAAGTAAATAAATAAATAAATAAATAAATAAAATTTCAAAAATAAAAAATAATATAAAATAAAAAATGAAATTAAATTAAATTAAATTAAATAATACTGTGGATATGGCGTCAAGGTGGCGCAGTGGGTAGCACGTTCGCCTCACAGCAAGAAGGTCGCTGGTTCGAGCCTTGGCTGGGTCAGTTGGCGTTTCTGTGTGGAGTTTGCATGTTCTCCCCGTGTTCGCGTGGGTTTCCTCCGGGTGCTCCGGTTTCCCCCACAAGTCCAAAAACATGTGGTATAGGTGAATTGGGTAGGCTAAATTGTCTGTAGTGTATGTGTGTGAATGAGTGTGTATGGATGTTTCCCAGTGATGGGTTGCAGATGGAAGGGCATCCGCTGCGTAAAACATATGCTGGATAAGTTGGCGGTTCATTCCGCTGTGGCGACCCCAGATTAATAAAGGGACTAAGCCGAAAAGAAAATGAATGAATGAATACTGTGGATGTCAATGGCGGCTGCCTTTCAAGACGCTCAAAGTATCTTCTTTTGTGTTCATCAGAAACTCGGATTTGGAACAAGTGGAGAGAGTAAATAATGACATAACTTTCCATTTTGAGTGAACTGTCCCTTTAATGTAACATTAATGATGTCTCTGATAACTTACTCTCAAATAAATAGTAGAAAACCCATATAGAAATTGGTGTTATTGAAAAAAAGAATAAAATACACATTGTTTTGGATTATGTGCCTCTAGTATTGTAGGTGTGCAGTGTACTCTGTGTCAGTGGTGTGAAACGGTTGCACTGTTCCTGCCTGTTACAACTTTTACTGCAACACAACTCAAACAATAATTACTGATATGATTCCACTCATACAATGTTAATTTTTGCTTGTATTATTTAGTAAATGGACACCAAGAAAAGCGATGAAGTTCTTAACCAATCATTATCAGTTATATGGTTGTCCCACACCCAGTACACACACATGCCAATCATAAGTTGTGCCACACACATTAGGCAGGCCTGACAGACCCTACTCGAATGAAAACAGCTTCAGTGAGTTTAATTGCAAACCATATATCAATTATATATATTTATTGTCAGTAACGGTAATGGCGTTGTAACGGGAAATGGCAATTTGTTTCATTACTCGTTACTGATAAAAAGTAATTCGTTGGTAACACCGATTATTTTAATTCCTTTAAATCCATCACTGTTAATAACAGAATATTATTTTGGGGTGACCTAACCCTTTAGGCCATACAAGTCTTAATACCTGTGATTGATTTTAAAACCAGGGCTAATATTGAATTCAGCACTGTATAGACAGCTGTTGTGATGCGACTATTGTGGAGGAAATTTTTACCAAACTTGAATGCTTATGAAATATTGAGTTTCTATCTAAAGATATGGCTTGAATGGCCCTAGCATGAGATATATGGCGTATTTGAATATTTTTGTAATGTAACCTTAAAGAACTGATATAAGTGGGAGAAAACCTTCCCTTTCTTGTCACACTCTGCAGCAACCTGTGTTTCTCTATGAATGTCTGACCCTCTTGCAAGAGAATAAAATCATCTTTAAATATAATTGGACATGCTTGTCTCTTATTCGGTGATGGGATTTTAAAATTGCCACAACACTATGTATACATGGTATCACTGTATTTCTTTAGAAGCACACTCCTGGTAGTTTATTGTAAATAAAAAGGCTAAAAAAGCGAAGGATATAAAGAAATGAAGATGGCCAAGAAGCTTCAAAAGAAATAGATCCACACTTACATGCTGCCACTGGTCTCGGATGAGTGGTCGGTAGCGAAGGAAGTACTTCAGCGGGAAGGTTTCCACATCGGGCCACGTACTGGGACTGTTCCAGGTCACCTCCAGTCTTCGTGCATTGTTGGCTACAGGTTTGGCCACCACCTTCTCAGGAGGGTCGGGTTTCACTGTTGGACCAAAGAAGCATGGATGTAAGCTTATGACTTATCAAAGGTATCGCATTTAAAGGAATAAATCCCCTTAAATTAATTCTGTCAACAGAATTTCATTTTGTCAGTGGAACACAAATGGAGATGTATTCTTAATAGGTAACCTTGCAAACTACTATGCAAAATAACTCTCATTAGTGTCATAGTAGATGGTTCAATTTAGGGTTTATACAAAAATGTTAAGTTAAATGTATGCTAAATTTCACCAGTCCCTTTTTTCTTATTTATTGAAGCTCTAAAAGTGTTGTTAGCTTTGAGCAAGAAATTCTAATTCTACTACTACTACTACTACTACTACTACTACTACTACAACTACTACTACTACAACTACTACAACAACAACAACAACAACAACAACAACAACAACAACAACAACAACAACAACAACAACAATAATAGCATATCAATTGAAATCAACTGAATTACAATGCAATTCTGAATATGCTCACTATGGTAACTACCTTGGCCGGTTATAAAACCTAATTTAACCAACATAATATCAAAGGAGGCACAAAGCATGTGTATTTTGGAGGTCTGAGGAGTGAAAGGCATATTCTCAAATTGCAAGAAAAAAATGTGGGCTGCATTATAAAAATTGGTTCCTTTAGTTGACATTTATTTTGATAATCTCTTTGGTTATCTTTATATTGATTTATAAATTATAAATAATACCAACAAGCAAAAGTCAGTAAATAAGTAATTAAATATATAAATAAAGCAAGATTATAGTATTTTAGGATAAAACTGTTGCATAGTATAAACTTTTGATGTTGTTGTAATGTAAGCAAAAAACCTTAATAAAGTAAAATAATTTTTTAAAAGGTTTGTGTATGTATTGTGAATCAAATCTGCAAATGTCAATAGATAAAATGCATTAAAATAAACTCTTTAGGGTGCGATGGAATGGAAAAAAAAATGTATATACATAGTCACAGCTGAATAATAAGAGATTAGTACATTGAAATTACTTCTTAATTACATCCTTCTTATATAAATCTCAATAAAAAAAAGAAAATAAAAATATATCCGAATCAAAACCAAATATTATGTAATGTTTGATTGGCCACACCATTACCTATTAAGATAACAATCATATTTTTCTTTCTGCTTTAAAGGGCACCTATCTCACCCCTTTTTCAAGATTTAAGATAAGTCTTTTGTGTCTCCAGAATGTGTCTGTAAAGTTTCAGTTTAAAACACCAATCAGATTATTTATTATACCTTTTAGAATGTTGGAATTTTCTGCTTTAAACAGTATGTAGCTGTTTTTGTGGCCTGTGACTTTAATGCTAGTTCTCCCCGCCCACCGTTCCCACATGCCTGTCAGAGTGTGCCTCAATTTCCGCCTCGGCTGCATCAGATAAACACCACAGTGACAAACGTGAAGGAAGCAGACGTCATGTAACGTTTGTGAGAAATACTACAGTAAGAACTTTACCAATGATTATTTGATGTATTTGTTGTGGAGTCAATTAAAGCCTTTCGATGAGTCACACACAATGTCGTTACAAAGTTCACGCACACACAAAGACACAGACACACAGCGGACACACACACACACACAGCGTGTGTTTAACTTTGCACTGTTTTTGCACGCAAATGTGACAGGATACACGTTAATATCCACTGCTGTATGGATATCTGTTGTTAATGTACAATATAAACCTGATTTAATGTCCACAAACCGGGACTGAAGCATCTTCTTTTATAATTGTACTGACATGTGGCTGTGGTGATAAAGTAAAGACGGTAAAATCGCTGTAACTCATTACAAACATGCCCTGTTTTAAAAACATTTTAAACTTGTAAAACTCATTCTTGATCACATTTGATGATGATTGATGATCACAACGAGCTCAACAGATCTTTCAATCCCAGTTGCTTTGTGCACGTCCTGGCTTGTTAATATGATTATACTTGTTACCACGGAGGTATGTTAATATGCGGCTGTCAATAAATTTGGTGGGCGGGAAAACCACACTCCTACGTCACGATGCGGTGGGCCTCAAAATGGGAGGGATTTGGATCATATTTTAACGTCAGGAAATAAAAAAAAGAGACTTATTGTACTTATATCACTCCAGTATGACTGTAGACACACTATACCTGCACAGTTCTGTCCAAACAGCTTACAAACGATGATTTTCATCACATTTGCCCTTTAAGTTTAAAAAGGCTTGTTATATGTCCTATGTATGTGGAATAACTTTAGTTGAAACACCTTTCATTTGACAAGGCATCAACTCAGTTTGTTTGAATATTTATTGACTGAAAAGTGATTATAGTGATTATTTTAAATTTTTATTTGAAATGTGTATTTCAGAGTACATCACACTGTATGAGCTTCAGCGACTGACACAAGTTGCAAGAGCATGAAAGGAAAGCTCATTAATATTCATGACCCTTCTAAATAATGTAAAAACAGAACACATCAAAATATAAAAAAATAAAAATAAAAATCACAAATATAACAAAAAAAAAAAAAAAAAAAAAAAAATCTAGGGCCAACTCCTAGGGTTGTAAATGGCCATCTAAAATCTTTTTTAGAGAATGTTTGTACTTACCAAAGCCACATACCTTGTTTGTAGATTTCAGATCAATTTTAACATATTCAATCAATGAATTCTATATGACACATTTAATTGTCTATTGCATTTTATAACTTGTCTAAAGGAGGAATATTGAAGCAAAACAATGGGTTGTCTTATAATGTTTGGATTACTTTTAGGTTAACAGCCTCTGTGCTTTGACTGTTTCTCAAAAAAATTAAAAATAAAATTAAATGTTATACACTGAATTAGAAATATCACTAAAAACATTCTGGTATCTTCTTTTACCGTTGTTAGGAAGTCAGAAAATGCCTTTAATGTCAAGATGCTAATGGTATTTGAGCTGAGTAAAACAAAAAACACAAACAGAAAGAGCCGGCGATGACAAACGCCACTAGCAAATAGACGGATGATGAATAGTGTTGAGATTTGCTTTTTATGATCCCCGGCTCATCCCTCTGAGCAGAAAATCGGTTTGACACAACACACACGTCTCTTAAAGAAGCCACACTGTGACATTTTTTCGAGATGTCTTTTGAGCAGCGGCTTCCCCTGAACATTAGGACAGCGTTTCAGAGCTAAGGTTTATGGGAAATAGGCGGAAAGCAACAGAGGCGTCTTTCTCTTCTTTTCGAAGCGCGGATCGTCCAAGGATCATTCTGTTTGCGCTGCGGTTTTAGCTTCGCTCACACACAAACACATCCACACAGGGACAAAGAAATGTTTCTGAGCTCCGTTCCCTTTACTATTCATTGCAGACACATAGTGGGATCAGGATTTACAGCTCAGGCCTTGACCTGGCTTGAGCCAAACACTCTTTACGACTTTCAAACACTGTTGATGTTGTTTGGATGGCAGCTATTCGGATGCTAATTTTGGCGTCTGGGCACGATAAGAAGCTAAAAGGGAGCGCTAAATTAATTTAATTTTAATTTAATTTATTTAGTAAAAATGTATATAGATAAAGTACATTGCAATTTAGTTTCCATACCACACTATTGTTTTAGTATTTTTAAGCACAACCTCAGTAGTCTTTTTGGTCTAAATAATCCTAACAACATATTTTTTGGCATATCATCTATTGTTATGGGAACAATGTATGATGTTTTGTTTTTTTTAATGAATAAAAAAATGAGCCAACCAACAATTAACAAACTAATGAACCAACTAATATATACTAATATTTAACATTACTATTTATTTAAATTTACATATAAATCTATTTATTTATTGGATACTTAAAAATCCCTTTCATTTTACCCTAATAAGTGCATTCATAAGGTGATATATCAACAATATATAACATCTAAAATATATACTGAAAAATAAAAATAAAATAAATAGCAATCGGAATATGCTTGCCCGCATGCTTTACTTCTTTTGTAAATCAATGCATTTCTTTGATGTACTTTCATCAGTGTCTCCACTACATGAAATGCATGCTAATCATACGTTGTGTCCCCCCCCCAAATTAAATACAAAATGCATTTTAAAACAAATCAATTTTCTATAAAATATCCGCTAGAACCACAGGGAAAATATTTCCATTGCCAATTCAGTGATCCAAACGGCATTAGCATTTTTATGACTATCAAGCACACATGTATCCATGCATGTAAGTTTTCTATTTAGTTGCCAGAAGCCACTCCATTAACACCAGCAGCCAATTTACTGGAGACGTTTTCTTCACTTTTGTTTGTCTGCATGAGTGTTATTATTTTTTTTTTCCAGAAAAGAAGATTGTTGTAAGATACCAGATGCTTTATTCAGGTCCATTTACCCATCCCAGGTATGATAACTTCAATATAGTCTTACTTGTACTTTTTTTGTTCAGGCGTTTTGATGTGTTTTCACCAAATATTGGACTTGTAAATGACTGCATGCTGGAGTCTGCTGGTTAAACTAGAAAAATATGCACCTGTGGAGACATTTTAGCAAAACTGATATTGCATTCCTTCTTGCAAGTTTCAAGAGAATTTCAAAGTATAATGTCCAGTGAGTGGTACTAAAAAGTGTTTAGAAACAGATAAATGTCGCCGTATCAATCCTTTATTACAGTGGATCATACTTGTGTCTGTATCTAATGGACAATTAGTGTAAACTAATTAATATTCATCTGATATTAATAACACCTACACATAGCCTTACCCTAAACCTAAAACATAGTCCAATTTAAAGGGTTAGTTCACTCGAAAATGAAAATTCTGTTATTAAGCAGCTCATGTCAATGCCTGACGCTCACACAAACAAACAAACACACACACACACAGCATGATGTACTCTAAAATAAACACGCAAAATGATCATAATATGTTTTCACATATTAAGCAGATGCCTTGTTACATCTTTTCAACTCAAGTGGTAGAGAGGTTTATTTTAGCTAGAAGAAGTGAGTGAGATATCTTTTTTAAACACAACCTCACTAGATTTTGATGGATGGATGGATGGATGTCATCAAGTCTTTTTGGTCTAAATTATCCTAACAACAAATTTTTTGGTATATTATCTATTGTTGTGTGAACAATGTATGATGTTTTTTTTTTTTTATGAATAAAAAAATGAGCCAACCAAACAATTAACAAACTAATGAACCAACTAATATATACTAATATTTAATATCATTTAAATATACATATACATCTATTTATTTATTTATTTGATATTTAAAAATCCCTTTCATTTTACCCTAATAAGTGCATTCATAAGGTGATATATCAACAATATATATATATCATTTTCGTGTCATTTCAAGCAGCTCATGTCAATGCCTGATGCTCACACAAACAAAGACACACAGAGCATGATGTACTCTGAAATAAACATGCAAAATGATCACAACATATTTTCACATATTGAGTACATGCCTTGTTAAATCTTTTCAACTCAAGTGGTAGAGAGGTTTATTTTAGCTAGGAGGAGCGAGTGAGATATCTTTATGCCACCAGAGTACCCTAGAGTTGCATTGTGGATGAAATATTGGCTATAGTTATAATTATATTTAACAAAAGGGACAGACAGAGATGCATTAAGAGTTGTATTTTTTGTTTTCCATGTATATGAAATCAGAGGCAAGAATTAATATCAACCTCTGCATAAACAGATCATTTCACTCATGAGAAATCATAGTAAGAGCTGAGCGATATGACATAACGCACAAATGAGCATTAAACTCATATACTCCGCAGTTTACATGTGTTTGTTGCATATTGCAAATGTGCATTGCAAATATACACATTAAACTAACTAAAGATACATTTAAAAAGTACATGTTGACGATTTCAGTATGGCAAAAAATGTCACGTAAATTCGCTATTGAAAGATTATGTGTGTTTTAGTTCAGTTGCATTTACATTGAATGAACTCTGATGTGATCAATTCTCTGTATGATGGGGTGACCTGTGCTTCAACCCCCACAAACTGATAGGTGTGAATATATGATCCTTTTACGATAGGTATGACCCTTTCACAATCTCAATGGGTATAAGCAAAATAACAGCTGAAACATCTGATCAGAGGGTCCTGCTGAGCCTTGTAAACACAGAATGATTTGTTTGATGCTAGTATAAAGTACTGTCTCACAGACAGTACTTTGGGTTAAGTTACTTGAAAACCGACGAGTTAACATCACTGCTGAGGAAGTGCACTATTCACTGTTTTCAATAAAGTCTTCAACCCGTAAAAACTTTGGCCAGCTTACTTATTTTATGTATTAGAGTCATCTAATGCATTGGCGAGCCACCCAAGAACGGTTAAGCCAAATAAAGCAAAATCTAACACTATTCAAACTAACATTGGTAGTATGTAACACCGAATAAAGCACATAATCAACAGCTGAGCTGAACATTGTCATAGTAGTTTATGCTGTTGTTCAGCTGCGACATCGCAGAAATAGAAACAGCTAGTTTTAAGATGTAAAATAGACCTTTTATGTCATGTCTCACGTGTAGTTAGAACACGGTGTAAACACCTGTCCCTTTTTCAAAATAAAAGTCCTACATACATAGTAAGTAAAATAAGAAAAATAAGATAACAATCACTATTGAAATCTCTCTAGGAAACATTGTGGTTAATCAAACACTGTATTGGGCATGCATATTAATAATCCTATGTAGATCATCAGAATCAGTGTTTTGATTTGATTGGCTTATTTTTCAACAGGGTTTACATGAGAACAAATAAAATCATGGTGTTTGTGGCATTTCCATACTGAACTCTTACTATTAAGCTATGCCTAAGTATATCCAGATTTTCATATGACACCTTTAAAATGAATGAAGTGTGTGTCTCTAGTGTTTATTTCTGTAAGAAAAAAGTTAATTTTATAAATTAATACATAATGCAAAACGAATTTTCCAATAGACCACAGTATTTTGTATATCCCAGTCCGCCAACCACACAGAACAGCAACAAAAAATCAAACAACATGGTAAAATTATAGTACAAATACTACCTATCGAAGACTCCTCAAAGCTGGTGGTGGTTGAAGCTCGACCCAGCGAGTTCACTGCCGTAACATTAACATAGTAAGGGGAGCTGGAGAAAAGTTCCGGAAACTTGACGTGACACCTGTTCTTGTGAACTGCATCCCTCGTGACCTCCAAAGGCCTCTGGTTATGTCTGGGAAAATATAAAAAGTGAAGAAAAAGATCTAAAACATCTACAAAAGCACTCTTGCATCATGACATTTCATTTTTTCAAAAGAATAGTTAATCAAAAAAATGTAACTGTTTTATGGCGCTGAAAGAAAAAAGTCAGCCGCACAGGTTCTTTCTTGGTGATTAATTTGATGTTCTTGGGGAGCTATTCCTTCAAAAGCAAGTTCACAAGTATGAAATTAATGTATATAATTTCCAGGAGAAACCAACTAGCATTATTATTATTTCATTTTGATGTTTTGCAGCAGACATGTTAAATTAGGACTGCCATTTGCTTGCCTTTAGGGTACCATCTGGGCAAAGGCCTTGTTGCTGACCTTTAAACCTCCTGATATCAGCTCTGCGTGTGCATGACAAAAAGCATTTATTGGACTCTGATGAAGCTTTATTGAGGGTAAACTTTGCAAATCTTGCAGCATATTCTGCTTTTTTGTAAACATCAATCTTGTGTCGTGCAGATAATGTCTAGTCGTGACATTGTGCTCTTGTATAATGATGTATAATGACCTAAACTGCAAGATTTATACGACTTAATGGATTATTAACTCGTTTAAGGTTTTAACTCCTTTAAGGTTTTAACAATACAGGTTATCTGAGGTCAATGTTATTTTCTAATCTAAGTGCAATTAGTTCCTTTCGAGAAGTGATTATTTGTAATTTGTATTCAAATCTGACACATTATCCATTAAAGGAGTAATTAAAAACATGCA
>CAIGQV010019090.1:1225682-1242651 GCA_903798115.1 Danio jaintianensis
TATATATATATATATATATATTCATTCATTTTCTTTTCGGCTTAGTCTCTCTATTAATCTGTGGTCGCCACAGCAGAATGAACCGCATCGGATGCCCTTCCAGCTGCAACCCATCACTGAGAAGCACCTATACATTCTCATTCACACACATACATGAGTGCCAATTTAGCTTATCCAATTCACCTGTACCACATGTCTTTGGACTTGTGGGGGAAACCAGAGCACCCAGAGGAAACCCACGCCAACACGGGGAGAACATGCAAACTCCACATAGAAATGCCAACTGACCCAGCCGAGGCTCGAACTTCAGTGCTAACCACTGAACCACCGTGTTGCCCTAAGTTTACTTGTAATATTTAAATGTTTTTTAATCATTGCAAATAAACATAGCAATATTAAATTAATTTTATTCTAAAGACATCATTTATGTTGTAAGGGAAAATAACTCATTAGAACGAATGAATGGAGTTCTTCTTAGGCGCTCTATCTTTATTTATTGAAAATAAAAAATACAAATTTGCTTGATTTGATACTAAAAAGTTGCAGCGTAACATTTTTCACCTCTGATAAAATCATTTTAAAATCCCAGCGTTAAGTTTTATATACTGCCAAATAAACATATGGAGGCCTGGCGCTCAGCTTTGGTTTGTCCCGCATGTTACATATTGTGAAAATATCTCACGTTTTATGCATTCTTTTGCCTTTTATGCGAGTCCTTCTTTTATGGTATAGTTTGTTTCACTTATTATTTGACATCTCTAATGGTTGAAAATAAAGGAGTAAACATAAATGCACTTTGAATGTAATAAAGTAACAATTTATATTGTTGGATAAACTGTTTAACTGAATTTTATTTGTGTGCTTTGTCAAAGATGTAGACAGAATGATTGTGGTCTAATATTTCTAATTTAGTAATAAATTGACAAAACAAAGAAAGTGAAAATATATCAGAAAACAAATTAAAATCGACTAACTTGTTTTGACAAACGCAATGTTCATTTTGATAAAAAATTACTTTAGTTGATTAATTGAAGGGGTGTCATGGTGGCGCAGTGGGTAGCACGATCGCCTCACAGCAAGAAGGTCGCTGGTTTGAGCCTCGGCTGGGTCAGTTGGCATTTCTGTGTGGAGTTTGCATGTTCTTCCCATGTTCGCGTGGGTTTCCTCCGGGTGCAAAGACATGTGGTACAGGTGAATTGGGTAAGCTAAAATTGTCCGTAGTGTATGTGTGCGAATGAGCGCGTATGGATGTTTCCCAGTGGTGGGTTGCAGCTGGAAGGGCATCTGCTGCGTGAAACATATGCTGGATAAGTTGGCGGTTCATTCCGCTGTGGTGACCCTAGATTAATAAAGGGACTAAGCCGAAAAGAAAATGAATGAATGTTTAATTGAAATAAATATTGATTCAAAATGAAAGATCATTAACTTTTACTTAATTTATTTAGCAGTGTTAGATGAAATATGATGTAGATTTTATGTGATATAAACAAGTTCATTGTACGTGATACAGTACACTCAAAATTGACTTTTGTTGCTTGTTCAAACTACTTATTTAAAATGAGTTGAAACAAAACCATTCTTAAGTTTTTTTGTGGAGAACTTAATTGTTTTTTGTTCAATCAACATAAACTTGTAAAAAGCATTAAGCTAACTTAACAGATTTGTGTGGAACCCAGCATTTTTTACAGTGTATACAATTAGTAAAATTAACTTGGATTTTACTCATGGAGGATTATATCAAGTAAATCTTTTTTCCTCTTTTCAGTGTGGACTCAGATGTTCTCCACTTCTTTGACTGATGAAAATAAAGCTACTTCATGGTTGCTCATACAGATGTGGACAGCAGGAGAGTGAGGGCTTGAGAAAGAGAGCTGGAGCTCTGGTCTATGCAGGGTTATTCCACAGGGGCTTTGGGCTGAGAGTCCACTTATACTGCCTTGAGTTCCAGCACTCAGAGTCAGACAGGTCTAATCAGCTCTCAGCAGACAGTGTCTGACCGCACAGATCACTGATTCAGATGAGCTCAGTGTGTCTCAAAGCCTCTGCTGAACACGAGAGGGCATGACATGACAGACGGAGCCAAAGGAGAGCAGAAGGAAGTTGAGGCTGAGCGGGAAGCAAGAGTTGACAGATGGAGTTACAAACAAAGGGAAAGGCAGAGTAGTAAATATCTTACTGGACATCGACTTCAAAGTCCGTTGGGATGAACGTTGGATGCTGAAGGTGCCAGCTGCAGTAGAAGCCTTTGGGATAGGTGTTTGATCGACACGTCACCTGCGGTTCCTTGGGAGGAACTGTGGAAAAAGCAGAAGGCGGGAAATGTAAGTACTTTGTCAACTACAACACCTTCAGAAATCCATTAGCAGCCCAAAATACAAGTCCCGGGAGGGTTTTACGATATCCCCTGCTTCTTTGGCCGTGTAACCCCTTGAACCTCCCCCATTCCAAGCATCAAGTGGGAAAGGAAATGTTATAACCGCCCATGCCCTCCTTCCAGATTAGGGTCCTTTCTTACAGCGCCACTGGACCGTGCCTACCACTGCAAGAATTGAAACTGATGACTTGGACCGGTTGCCAGGGTTACGCATAATATTACTCCTTCCCGTGTGTGAAATGGAGAGTGATTTAAGCCTCGTTGGCTGTCGAGCGCCGCCTTCTCCTTCCTCATCTCCATCGGCCCCCGGGGGCCTGACAAACTAGAGCCTGCGAGAAACAAAACCACTTCTAAAGCTCACCTCTGGGCTCCCCTTTGAGCTTTGATTGCGCTAAACAGCATACTAAGCTGCCAGCTTACACACGTTCTTCCCTTGCGTGATTGCGATGAGGTTGACTTTGAGATTTTTGATGGGGATTTCTATCTTTGCGCTTGTGGGAACATGCAATGCTCTTAAGGCTTGATATAAAAGACACTGACTGAAGAACATTTGAAAGTGACTTTAAGCCTTATCTGATCCACTTTATTATTGGCGCTTGCTAAGGTTAGCACGGATAATATTGAAAATACCCTAACCTGCATGTGAACCTGCATGGCAACCTTTAATTTTATTTACTGATGATGGGTGATCACTAGGTCTAACACACTTAGCTATACTTCGTAGCTATGAGAATCTTGATTAGTTGGTTCAAGTATGGTTAATAAGAACAGCAGTTAAACTCTGCAGGATAATGGCACTCCAGAAATAGGGTTGGACAGCTCTGTTGTAGACAATAAACTTATTTGAATGCTTAAGTTTTGCTTTTTTTATTTGGGCCTTCAGTAACCACCAAGAATGCATGGGAAACCATAATGTCACACCCTTTCTGCTAACCAGAATGAGCACACTGCACTTTTTATTATAATGAGAAAACAAACTTAAAGGAACACTCCACTTTTTATTGAAATTCAAATTCAATAAAGAGTTTTGGTAATTTCTAATTGAAAGCTTGACTCTTTTGTTGTTAGAGTGTGTACTAAGATTGACATAAAAAGAAAAGTGGCTAGAGTTAAGCTTTAAATAGAACAATTATCAAAACTCTGGATGCTAATGGTCTAATCCAATTTTTTATTTATGTTAAACTAAGCTAAAAGCGCTCCCACCAAACCCGTAGAATGGCTGAATGGATACAAAAAAATGGTAAAACTCAATTGTTTAACTGGTGACTTGTAAAATGAGCATATTATATAAAAATGGAGTGTTTCTTCAAACATCCAACGCAGTTTTTTTTTTTTCTGAGTTTCTTATTTAAATGATTCTTACTACTTTGGATAAAACATCAATTCATTATTAAGCAGTGAAGAATCATGTAAAAATCGAGTACCAATTTACCTCAATGTGAGATACCTAAATTTAGGAGTGTGGGAAAACGTGGATGCAGGAGATAGTGGGACACTTGCTAGAGGAGAGGAGGAGTCTGGAGCATGATGCATTTGACCTGACATTCCAATCATGTGCTGCTACCTCAGTGCTTAGACAGTTTCTCCTCAGGAGGCGCATTCCTCCATAGAGTTCAGCCTGCAGGAGGCCTTCCTCACCCTCAGGCCAAATGGGCACACTGACAGCTCACGGACCCTCATCTTTGGCTACTATAAACACCGGAACCCTCCCCTTTCACTTCCCCACCCTTTCCAAAAGAAAGCACATGGCCATCCGCATAGTGGAAGATCTCAAAGACATTCTCCAAAGAGGCAAAAGCGGCAAAACAAAAGATGGTTGCTTTTTTTCGGAGAGAATTTGCAACCTAGCAACACCTCTATTGTTTCCTTTATGCTTTTTTTTGCTTCCCCCCTTTTTCGTAGGACAGAATGTTGTTGAAGTGACAACAAAGACATATCTCAGCATTCTTCCTTACGAGTGATTTCATCTAAGCTACCGGTGCCAAAAGAACAGCATTAGCAAGAGATCGGGAGAAACCAAACAAAAGTGACACTCAAGCCATCTTAGTAATAGTAGCATTGTAAAAGAAAATGTAGAATGAGAAGGATTAAATGGGAAACATGTAAATTACAAATCGAACTTAAATGTATGATTTAAAAATATATTATTATTATTATTATTATTATTATCATATTTGTTTTATGCGATTCACAAATGTTGTCTCATTTCCCATAATGGAATATCAACTGCAAAGACCATTCCATCAAAGTAAAATGCTTAATGCAAAGTCATCAAACCAAAATTGTTTGTTAAATATTGTGAAATTCATAAAATCTTCTGCAACAATTAAAGGTGGAGTGACTGATATTTTGTGAATGCATGGGACATTATTTTACTTGTGTTTCTCTCCTCAACATTTGGTTTGCATTTAAATACAATAATTCAAGAACAAATGCATGTGACTACCCCCAAAATTTCCCCCAAAAATTCTGTGATGTCAGTATTGTCAACAAGACCTTAATTTATGCAACCATAACCCTACAGAGTGCTGTCATATCATATACAGGCCTTGAAAATGATCTCTTCCAAACTACTGGTACCAAAAGTGAAACTTCAGTACTATTTGTAATAAAAGCTGATAATTGCAGAGGTCAATGAAGAGGTGCAATTTAGCTGTCAGACGAAGTACATTTACTGGCGAAAATAAGTCCTTCTCAGACATCCGGAGTCCTGTTTTTCTATGCTGACGCAATTTAAATGAAGCATATGAAAACATTTGCCTTTGACCTCAGCTGCTTATTCTTTAACCCACTTTAAATCTGAAACATGCTTGTCACTCTGCGTGCTGAAAGCATCATGTGTGATTGGCGACCCCAGGCGCATCAGGTAAACTCTCTCACACTCTCAACAAATCCAGTTGGTCATGCAAAATCCAAAAGGAAAAGCTCCGCTATTGCCCCCCTGTGATGGTGGCTGTCTGCTCCCTAATCTGAGGCCATTAGAAGGCCAGCACAATGAAAGACATAGTTTCAGGGGTCAGTTGACAAACGTCAAGCCGCCAGGCCACATGAAAGGCGGGTGAGTGAATCCCAAGTGACCACCACTATCATCACTAACTGCTGATCTGTCAAAGCCGGGTTTGAGCCCCCCCCCCTCTATAACATGTCTGGAATGTGTACTATGTGCTCGACAATTGAAAGCAGTGGTGAGAGCAGTACAGGGATGGGGGTCAAGTTGCATCAAAGGCCTCTACCTGCAAAAAAAGTGCAGGTCAGTCAGAGGAAACACCTAATGCTGTCTAGGCCAGCAACTAATGCACCATCAGACAAATCTGGCAAGTGGTTATTAATCTTGAAGCATGCTGTGGGTGTTTGAAAGCTTGCAGAGCCATAATTATTTTATTTGAATACAATACATTGTTTGAGAAAAAAGTTGTCTAATACAGCTGCATTTGCCATGATACACACAGTGCTTTTTAAAATATTTGCTTTAAAGTAGCACTCTATTTATGTTAATAGGCTCATTTTATAACTCCCCCAAAATTAAACAGTTGAGTTTTAAATTTTTTGAACCTATGCAGCCAGTCTCCGGGTCTGGCAGGAGCAGTTTTAGCTTAGCTTAGCATAGATCATTGAATTGGATTAGACCATTCGCATCTTGCTTGCAAGACTTTCGTTCATTTTCCTACTTAAAGCTTGACTCTTCTGTAGTTACACTGCGTACTAAGACTGACAGGAAAAAAAAAGTAGCTATTTTGTAGGCCAATAATTTTAAGAGCTATACTCACATTCTGGTGTAATAATCAAGTAACATTGCCTCCTACTATGGCTGCACCATGTGCAATGATATTACGCAAACCCAAAATTAATTATAATATTTGTCCTTGCAAGCATTTAC
The DNA here is from genome assembly GCA_903798115.1 of Danio jaintianensis. NCBI lineage: Eukaryota > Metazoa > Chordata > Actinopteri > Cypriniformes > Danionidae > Danio > Danio jaintianensis. The sequence continues at coordinate 1,231,934 of CAIGQV010019090.1, forward strand.
ATGTATAAGATGTTTTTTGATATTCCCAGAATATCAAAATCAACTGTAGGCGGTAGATCTTTCTCATATCTGGCACCTAAACTCTGGAACACGCTTCCTAGCACAGTTCGGGAAGCAGACATACTCTGTCAGTTTAAAACTAGATTGAAGTCTCTTTGCATTAGCATACACATAAAACACAAATGCTTTTAAAATACAAATCCTCTAAAGGATTGTTAGTCTGCATTATTTAGGGCAACCGGAGCCGGGAACACTTCCCAAAAGACATAATTTGAAAGGCATCTGCGCTTATGTTAGTCTTTTTTATTATTCCAGAGGTTTCCATAATCCTGGACCAGGCCGTATTCTGAGCAGCTGCTATGGTGGTCACGGAGGAGTGGAGAGCATGAGACTGATTCCTGTAAGACCCCAGTGACAGACGAGTCTTTGCATTGATCCTGAAGGGACAGCCTGTACACCAGCCGGTGACGTCTTCCACCTGCAGCTTCTCCACGATGGACGTCCAACGTTCTCCAGCCTCCGGCACCTACACTGCAGCTCTGCACAAGACGTTTGGCCATAGGAGAAATGGTCATGCCCAACTGAGCCTGGTTTCTCTCAAGGTTTTTTTACCTTCACTTTTGCCAATTGGTGAAGTTCGTTCCTCGCCGCTGTCGCCACTGCCTTGCATGGTTTGGGACTTGTGGAGCTGCACATTGATGGATTTGGTCTTCAGTGTTTGGACTCTCAGCAGTGAAAATTAAACCACACTGAACTGAACTGAACTGAACTTAAACTCTGAAAACTGGACTGACACTGTTTCAATTTACTATAATCTTCTATGTTAAGCTGCTTTGACACAATCTACATTGTAAAAGCGCTATAGAAATAAAGATGAATTGAATTGAAAAATGTAATTTTCTGCAAAAACATAAAATAATTATATTTCCTCATAAGATCAGGCTGAAATCCTTAAGAACCTTAAGGTGTGATCGATAAGTGAAGAGCGGTGGGTGGCAGGCCAGAGTCACAGTGGCAGGCCAGATTGACCGTCAGGCCACCCGGTGCTCCCTATGGCCAGTCCGCCCCTGCCGTAGTTTATGTGTGTGCATGTGGGAGTGTATGGGTGTTTCCCAGTACTGGATTGCAGCTGGAAGGGCATCCGCTGTGTAAAACGTGCTGAATAAGTTGGTGGTTCATTCTGCTGTGGCGACCCCTGATGAATAAAGGGACTAAGCCGAAGGAAAATGAATGAATGTACATCCATCATTACCAAATTAGTAATGTATCTTTTAATGTTTAACCACCCTGCTCAATAAATGTAACTTTTGATTCTTAAATCCATATTACATGGATATCAGAAAACTTTTCTAATTACTTTTTTTTTTTTTCAAATTCAGTTACAAACAAACAAAAACAAAACAAAAGAAAACAATTCTGGTTACTTCAAATTGTGCTTTTATTTTTGCATCTTCACTACAAGACAGGGATTTGGGGGGGGGGGGGGGGGGGGATCTTCAAACAGGCAAAGCCATCATCATAAATTAGTCACAGAGCTTGTCCTGTGCAGAAAGTGCCTGGCTGGCATCTTGTCAAGGAACAGCTTTGCTCCGTCTGTGCATGCATGCAAATTTATCTTATGCCTCGGATTCTAATCGAAAGTCCAATATAAAAAAGCCTCATAAATCCTCAACAGAGGTGCTTCAATAGGAGCGAGGGTGAGGCCGATGGAAGACCACTGCTAGAGACCAGCTAAATGAATTGTTCTCTCACAAGTGGTAATAAATCATCACTCTCCTCTGAGTATGTACTGCGTCATGAGTGTACAGGAACTGAGCACAAGCCACAAAATCTGTCCTGGTTCCTTCTTTTATGAACAAAACAAGGCAGCACTTTACTCATGCTTTGTTTTGTCGGTGAAACATTTATTCTCTGTACCATATGTTCTGGCGTATTGTCGAGACAGACAGAGCTGTGCAAGTGGGACAGGAAAAAAGCTAGTCAGCAATTTTTAGTAAAACAATTTCAAAGCATCACACAAGCTAAATTCACTATGGTACACTGACAATAAATCTAAGAGTAATATACTGTGCAGTGTTAACAGTCCGTGGGGTTAACAATCCATTTAACAGTGAAAGCTGTAGAAAAACATGGGACAGACTTTGTTTTATAAAGGCCCTTTTTGCAGCGTAGGTGCTGTTGTTTTCACTCAACGTGTGTTGAGTCAGGGTGGTCTAGTAATGTAAACTAGCTCTCGACAGTTTCAGATCACTACATTTCAACTATTTTGCTTATCCATCAAAAGAGTCATTTAGTATGACATGTTTCTATCCTTTTAAAGGCTACAAGAAGTAAGTAATAAAATGGCTATGAGTTATATGTACAACAACATGCAATTAGTTTAATATGCAACATTCCCCCAAGGTTTACAAAGCAGTTCTTATAATTGTCTCATGTTTACAGCTGAGCTGTTTGATGCTTGAAGACAAACTTTCCAGATAAATCGAAGCTTTCCTAGAAATCCCAAAACATCTGTGTCAACATTATCACCAGTCATCCCTTTTAGCCTTCTAGGACCAAAACATCCAAATTATATGTACTTGCAATGAAAAAAAACAAAAAAAACAAGCTGAGGTGAATTTCAAAGGTAGCAACACAAGCTGTACTATGCAAAGACTAGAGCAGGGACCATCTGTACAGGGGCGGAATACATGAATAATACTTTGAGTCTTTAAACCTCAAGGCAGTAATTTTATATTGAAGCCATTAGCGTGTGGTGGGAAAAAATAGCAGTTCCGTTTCCTCAGGCCCTCTCTTGCACTGTCCCCCTAACCATCCGATTATTATTGAGACAAAGGGATGTTTGAGAAATTTTGACGTAAAAAAATGTTCTGGTCACTCCTGGGGGAATTCCTAGGATAGGGGTTGGCTTTGTGACCTACATGTAGCTTTAAAGTGAACCCTGACTTGAAATAAAATAATACTTCACAGCACAGTACTGGAAAACAGACACAAGTTGGAGTAGGTACAGTCAAAGTCCTTTTCATATTTGCAACATCACCAGGCAGTTCACCCAAGACTTATCTAAATTAATAGGGGAAACCTGAAACCTCAATAACCACTTGCAAATCAGCAACAAAATCTGAAGTAACCTGTCTCGTTGTTGTTGCTTAAGCCCTAATTATGCTTAAGATTGACACAACACCAATCTGCTTCATGGCTGTCTCAATTATAACAAGAGGATGTAATTATAAACACTGGAAAACCAGAGACGGGACTCATTCAAAGACTGGAGGACAACACTGGAGGGATATGATGTCAGTTCACTGGTCAAAATCAATGCAGGCACACAGTGTTTGAACAAGTGAATCTGTACAGACTCCTCCCCCAAATAATTGTGTGGCTATAAAGAATGACAACTGGCTATTTCGACCAGAAGGTGGGACTTCATTTGCTGTGGCAGACATACAGAGAGTTGCACATTTCCCCATTCATAGTAATGCTAGTGAACTACAGTCTACTGGTACAGTAGACTAATCTATACTCTGACCCCATCTTTGGGAGTTGTGTGTATTAAATATTTTTGAGCCACTGGATTTTTCTAGTCAACAATTATACCTTAAAGTACTCTAATCATGGTTTATGACCTTCTGCTTATGCTATTTCAAATGCACTGTTAGTGTGTTCTACCTTTTAAGACAATGTTGTTCAATTATTTTCGCAGAAAGTTTCCCAGCACACCTACCTTGAAGATCCTAAAGACCCTGATTGGCTGGTTTAGGTGTGTTTAATTAGGATTAGAGATTAACTCTACTGGAAGGTGGGCTTTTAGGAACGGGATTGGACACCCCTGCTTAAAGGTGTTGTTGTATAAGTAACTGTCTTCCATGAAACACAGAAGGATACTTTCTACAAAATATCCTGGCACTAGAGGTCTAAGGATTAAAAAATGCCCCAGAACAGTTCAAAAATACAATTTAGGTAATTAAACATGTGAGATCCTTTGTGTTATCGCCCTACTTGTACATTTGTGATAATTGTTTATTACTCATATATTATCACTGAAGTAGCCTGTGTGATTTGTTCATGAAATATAACAATATGGTTCTCAAGATCATTTTACTTGATCCAGTTAAAGTGGTTACCAGCACACTGGAAAGGAAGACTATGAGTGCATATATCTTCTTTGTACCTCCTGAGGTCCACAGAAAAGACAGACAATTCCTTTTGTTTCTTCCACCCATTCAGTCACAAAGTTAAAGAACCTAGGGCTGCAGGGACAGGGAGGGGGTAAGTCATCAGGGGGAGTTAGGATCTGAAGAGGGCCATCATGAGGGGCTAATTTGACAGAAATGCAGGGAGGAAGACTGATGATTGCTGGGCATGTGGTTGAAAAACAAAGAGGGTGGGGCTGATGGATGAAGGAGGGCTGGGAGAGGTAAATGGACAGCTCTGGGAGACAACAGTATGGACAAAGTAAAGCCTGAGCAGTGTTTGGGTGGTATTTGAGCCACTGTGGACATTCATGAGAAAAGTGTTTTCTTTGCTCAACCTCAACAATTGCAAGAGAATTATCTCTTACTGTAAATATGAATGTGTTTTTTTGTGTTGCCTGTGGGTGTTTATGTTTCGTAGAGTTCAATTATTATTATGCATACCCCCTGGGAACCAAATGTGTCTGTATTTGGAATAGATGAGTCTTGGCAGGGGTGTTATTAATCAAGACCAGTGAGCAATGTGTTTGCACTTAGCCACATTTATTAGCAAGTCAAATGCCAAACTTGACATGATGTCAAAAAAAAAGCATTGCACACAAGTTAATACTAATGAGAACCTCTGACATTCTACAGTGGTGTTAAAACTTTCTTTTAAAAATAGAGTAAAAGTGCAATCATACAATTATGTAATGCGTTTAACAAGATCACAATAACTGAACAAATTCAGCTCACATCAGTGCAAGTTTCATCAGTCTCATCATCTCACTGATTTTACAATTACCTAGCCTGGCTAGCCGAACTCCCAAAATGGCCAAGTTGGTAACTAGTTTTTACTGATTGGCCAGCTAGTAGGCATGGCAAACTTTTTTTTAAGTGAGAGAAGTAATCATCAGGTTGCAGCTCACAGACCACATCATATCCAATGACTCATTGCTCTACAATTGGTCAAGGATTATCTAGCAGTGAGGATGGACAGGACTCAATGCAATATCAAGCTGTTCAATGATTCAATATTCCCTCTAAATCCCCCAGAATGGTGCTTTTTTATGAATGTCTGTGAATAGCTGGGAAGTTGGTCCAGTCTACTGTAGGGCAGGTGATAGTGGATGGTCAGTCTAATATTCCACAGACAGTCAGGGGATAAATGGTGTTCATTGTGTAGATGGAGCTCCCTGTCCTTCCACAGTTATGCTAATGGCTTTAATCTGACAGTGGGCTCTTTAATCTGGTAGTCGGCTCTTTGCTCCTTGCCTTTTTCTGACATCCCACCCTCCCTCCACCTCCAGCCCCTTCACATTCCTGTCCCCCGTGTCATCCGCAAGGAACGGGCGGTATTACATGCCTGTTTGTTCCTTTTGTCATATAGCCTTCCCAGCTATTAGGGTTTGATTTAGGAGGGGCAGTGGTTTGGGGGTTAAAGACTGAGAAAAGCGGGTGATGTGAACGGGAGGATGGTGGGTTTCTGTCTGAAACCACTAAGCTCAAACTCTGGCCCACATTCACTCCACCCCTGCTGATCACTAGCTATTGTTTCTGATCAGCCAGGAATTTGCTCATGCAAAGCCCTCTTTGATTTAAAAGAAAAAGACAGTTCAATATGTTAGTTGAAGACTGGTGGTGGAAGGGAGTGGGAATTGCATACTGCTGAGCTTGATCCAATGAAAATAGCAGCAGAGATTTTGCCTAGTCTCACTCTGGCTATTGGGCGATGAACCTAAAGATTTTTAGCCACCTAGGTCTGTTATAGTACAGTGGGACTACAGCTTCCTTATTATGCTAGCAGTCTGAGCAATTGAGCTGAAAATTGGTACACCAAGACAATCTAAACCCATGTGGGTCGAGCAGGGATGAGAGTGAATCAGCTTAAAATACCAAGGTAATCTAGATTGACAGGCCCAAAAGCAGTTGGAATTTAATGCCACATGGGTGCATAAGGAACCCATGGGCATGCAGGATTGTTTTCATTCAGTTTTGGCCCATCAGTCAGCTAGATAATGGAGAAGGTTGCTAAGAGTTTAAGATGTATCTTCAATGAGGTGTGGTGAAGTAATAGCCTCTAATATCCGTGTCAGGAAAGTCTTTTTGCCAAAAAAAAAAAAAAAAAAAAAAGCCAAATGACATGTTGGTATTTGTAGACGGCTCAGTTCCTGTCTGGCAAATTTAATCCTGGCACAAAGTTGGTCTCAGGACTTACCACTCAGTGTTTAATTAGTGACTGTTAAAGTTTAAAGTTTAAGCCAGGGATTAGAAGTCCTAGCGAGAGGATTAGTCCAAAATACCAGTCTGGGTTTTGGGAATAGATTCAGGGCTTTAAATGCATGGCATGAGTTCATCTTGATGTGAAAAAAAAAAATAGAAAAGGTGTCAATTCAGGCAATCAGTTATGGGTAGGCAGTTTTGTTGGACGTTGGCAAATGAATGAATTGCATACCTCACGGTTGCGTTCGTCAGCCAGATTTTTGACACAAGCAATGCCTGACAGCTTAATTTATCAATCTGCTAGATAGATGCTGCTTCTCAAAGATGGAATGGCTTGATTTCATCTTGAATTTTAATAGGCCCGTGTGTTCCAGGGCTTTTGACCTGTGGGATAAATATTCTATTACTACAAGGGCAACCCTGTAGTTGTGGTTTGCCTAAGAAAGACAGCTCCAACCAAAAACACTTGTGAGATGGAAAGTGATACAAGGGTTAAAAAATGGGTGGACATAGTTCTAATGGGGGCAGCAGGAGCACAAAGTGCTCTCTAATTTCAGTCTAATTTTCTTTGAGAGGAAAATGACAGGTTAAGTTGAATGGTTCCCCTTAATATTTACCATTTCTCCTGACATTTTCCTCTGCGGTGTTCTTGTGAAAATATCAGGCAGATTAACATTTCTGATGGGTAAGCCAAGAATCCCTGCAGGAATCACATTGGGGACTTAATTTCTGCACCGCAACGACGGCATAAATGATCCCTCTGCTTATAATTAGATATCAAGACTTGCTTGTAACTTTGGAATACGCTCGGGCCAAGTGAAAATTAGTCACAGTTCAACAGATGTCTGTAATTTCTGTAAAAAGGATATGAAGTTAAATAAAGGTTTTCAAGCCAGTTTCAAACCCAACGTAAACACTCCCTCCGACAAAGGGCAAAAAGCGGAGGATGCTATGCTTAGTCTACATTCCCGATTGCAAAGAATTCCGGGGTTGGTCCCAAATGACAAATCACACACTTAGCTGGGAGACAGTGGCCATTTGGGAATGTGTACCAGGGTTGCTCTGGGTGCTCCAGACGTATGAAAGAAAGAATTCCATTGATTCTCTGGACCATGAATGGACTTCAGAGAGTTTTACCCCCACTGCAGCCGTCATGCACCCAAACTTTCTTTTCAAGCACTCTTTCCTCCATGCACCTATAGTGCATTCGAAACCCACTTTGTTGCAGTTTTTTGCAGGGATTTAGACAGAATGTCCTTTCTAATACTTATACAACTATAAATAATTTTAAGTAAAAGAAACACCAAGGCAGCCACCCACCAGTGACATTGTTAAGTTAAATATGAAATGTAAGGAACATGATAAAGATGATAAGAATGGATTATTGCATCTTGTATCAATCTGTATTCAAGGCCCGCTGTCCTCACAGGCATTTCTATCCTGATAAGATCAAGAGGTTTCAGAGGATCTCTTAGAGGAGAGGATGTTTATGCTAAATAGAGCAAAAATAAAATCATATATAAACATGTGATTTTATAGGACGATAACTTAAGATTAAACAGAGGTATACAACACAGCTCTGTTTCAAACCACAGCTAATTATCTGTACATATGTTACTAAGGACACTACAGCCTTTCCAGACAGAGAAAACAAGATTTTTTTTTAGGTTTTGTCAGAACAGTGGCTAATTCATACAAACTCATACAATTTTATTCATTTAAAAATGTACAATTATTAAAAGGAGGCATGCCCCCAAACCCCACACCAAACCCTACAAATCATACTAAAATGAGATCATACAAATTAATACAAATTGTCCACTAAATCAAAAAGTTATGAATTGCTGTGAGATTTTGTTGGTCAGTCTCACAATGTACAATGCTCAGGTCTTTCTGGGTCAGTGCAGCAGAATATGATGTGGTCAAAATATGCAATTCTCATTAGGTTCTGGACTTATGGGCAAGCCAGACCAAGAGTCCTCTGTCTCAATTAATGGCAACGATGTCTGCAATGAGAACAAATCACCTGGGCTCTCCAGACAGTCGGCTTCCATCGCCAGAGACTCGGACAGATTCACTTGCAGACATCTGGTCCATTTACAAATTGGAAAATGCAATTTAAGAAAGAAGAAGAAGAAAAAAAAAGAAACATCAAGAGAGAATTCTGCACAGGCTGAAGATTGTGCAGGAATCAAACCAAATCCCCCTCTGCACTTCTGTGTGTCTGGCCCATAATTAATACAGCTTACCAGAAGCAAGAGAGAAAGAGAGGAAGACTGTAACAATCTAAAAACATACACGCTTACTATTTTTTGAGCAAAAGTTTGCTTCTTTTATTAAATGTTGCATTGCTCTTTCAATTATACTTTCCCCATTTAACAAAGCTCTTTTCAAAAAGCCACATTTAATCATAGAGTAAATAAAAACAGCCTTCCGCTTAAAGCTGGGCCATAAAGTTTTAAATTAATCAGGCTCTAGAGAGAAGACTAAACCATCTGTGACATCATAATTTCAGTTTTATAGATTCACCCAATGTTCACCAGTGTGTTTTATGTTCATACTTAAAAAAACAAAAAAAACCTGTTAGGGTTCTTTGTCTGAACGAGCGATGTCCAAACTTGCTTCTGGAGGTCCACTGTCCTGCAGACATTAGTTCTAACCCTAAATAAGCACACCTAAACCTGAAGATGATCAAGGTATACCTATAAACATCCGGGACTCCCCTAATCTAAACTTTACAGGGATAATAACTTCTCAATTAATTTATTTATTCTACAAATTATTTATCCAGCCTACAACAAAGTGCTTTAAAGATGTTGGTATACTCCAGTTATTTCAGGTAATCAGTCAAAACAAACAAAACAAAACACCTAAATGCTGCTTCTCTCATTGAAACTGATCTTTCTGTTCTGCAACAGCTACAATTTATTGTCATGTTGCCCACAGTATATGTTCAGTAGTTTATTGAACTTATTTTGTGTTCAGGCTATTAAAAGGTCAGACTAGCAAATAAATGTGATAAATGATACAATGACAAACAGTGAGATACTTCAGAAATGAGTTTTTAAGACACCATACAGTCTCGCTTTCATTTCAGCATCTTCGTTTCACTGAAAGGATTGAGTCTTGCGGGGGGATTAGGTCGTTCACCATAATGACTGTGTGTTATAATTAATGGGATTAGGAGATTACATAGCGGCTCTTCCAATCTGCGCCCAGAGCTGTACCGCCTGCGCTATATCTACTCTTATCTGATGGCATGATCTGGTTTCTGTGTGCCCTGTGTTTGAGCAACAGGCGCCAGACTTCAGATTCAAGGAACCAAAGCCATATCCATATCTTGAACAATTGGGGGAAGTACTAGTTTGCATTATTGTTTAAAGTTTTTTGCTGAAAGTAAAAGTAAAGTATCCCGCACTCTTTCATCATTAAAAACCAACATGGCCTATAACTTATACAAATGTTGTTAGTTAGTTTGTTACTTTTGTGAAATACACTGTACAAAATGCTGGGTTCCACACAACTTATTTGAATTGGGACAACATAACGGAATTAAGTTAACTTATTAGTTTTTACAAACTTAAGTTGATTGAACATAACACTATTAAGTTGTAAACACTACAAGATTACTATGGTATAAATACAGCAATACAAAACACAAAAGAGAGAGATCGACTTAGAATGTCACTTCCCTGTTTATAATGATTTGATCAGCTGTAGTTTAAAATTTACAGAGTTTTCCTCCCCTAAGGATTTACTATGCGGTCTCTGTCGCCATCTTGTGGCGGAACGTCAACCGTCTTTGCTCTGCTCAGTGTGACAGGCTGATGGTCGCCGACACGCTGAATCTTCGAAATTATAAATGTTTAAAGTAGGCACTATCCTTATAAATAAACTGCATTCTCACTAAAAAAGCCTCAAAAGTACATTATGTTGTCCAACAGTTGCAATATTTGTCAAACTGTAGTGAGTTTATTCATCTGCTGTCACTCTATGTGGGCGGAGTAATACACAAGGGTGAAGAGGCTGTATGAGTGCTATTATTATGGGAATATCGCACGGCTATCGGCCAATCAGATTCAAGAACCAGACAGAACTGTTGTATAAATGTCTATGCTGAAATTTGATAATGCGACTAAAATTGTAAAAGGCTACTCCATATTGCATTTTTATTTACATAGAGTATGACTTCAGCCAGATTAAGGTAACTTCTTAATCCCAGTATTTTCTTAATAGTTTATATATGTATACATCTCTTTATTTTATTTTGATGCTCTGTGTGTGTGTGTGTGTGTGTGTGTGTGTGTGTGTGTGTGTGTGTGT
>CAIGQV010019090.1:1256131-1299111 GCA_903798115.1 Danio jaintianensis
ATTCATTTTCTTTTCGGCTTAGTCCCTTTATTAATCTGGGGTCGCCACAGCGGAATGAACCGCCAACTTATCCAGCATATGTTTTTAAGCAGCGGATGCCCTTCCAGCTGCAACCCATCACTGGGAAACATCCATACACACTCATTCACACACATACACTACGGACAATTTAGCTTATATATATATATACTAATTCACACTACTTGTTTATTGACTTATTGTTCACTGAGGCATTTCATGGAGTCTTTAAATATTTCAGTTGAAAAAAAAGTGCTATACAGAGAAAAAAGCTTTTATGTTGTTGAACTTCAAAAGAATTTCAAGAGTGTTTCACAGCGTGAGGGTTGTTAAACCTTCCATATCTTATTATCAAACTTACTCTTCACATGCTTTACAGCTGTTTAATTCCCCATTTGAGCAGAGGGCACACCCTAGGCATGTGCCATACTGCAGGGAACAGGAAATGAGTTCTGGCACTTGCGTCTTGCTCAGAGTGTGATGCTTTCTCTGTAGAAGCTGCATTCTGTTGTCAATTTAGATGCTAGCAGGTGGCTTGTGTTCACGTTTGTGTTTGTGTTTAAAAAAATTCTTAATTAATCAAACTAAAAAATGTCAACAGGATGACACAGTCTCGCAAAACATATGATAGAGGTAGAGACGATTGAATAATGAAACAGATTCACAGTTATATTTGCAAGGAATTTATCTTTAAAATTTGTCTGGGTGTGAGAAAAGGTTATCTTGGGCCCATTCGTCAAAGCTACAGTACAAAAGCTGTGGTTTCAACCAATTGCACAACTGCCTTTCTCAAGTTGGAACAAATAATGGTTTTGTTTTTGCAAAATCTGAAAGTAAGTAAGTTAGGAGGGTGAGCCATGGTGTGATGTTGCCAAGTGTGTTTGTTATCAGGTCAGTGGTTAAGTTAGGCAGATTGGTTAAATTGGTTGATTAGGGAAGGAAAATGTAGGAGAGGTGTAGAGCAGATAGTATGACGGTGGGTGGTAGTGTAGGGCTAATAGGTAGGAAAGGAACTGAGTGGGCTGGAAAGCTGGGTGGTTTTGTGTGGAGCAGGTAGGTCAGTGTACATGGTAAATAAATAGGTGCAAAGGTGGAAATTGAGTGTAGGGTAAGTGCATTAACAGGTGTGTGAGTGAGTGGATGGGGGATTAGACTAAGTTTTGCTATGCTGAGTCAGCAGGTTGATGAATGCATGGGGTAGGATTAAAATGAGAGCAGGTTGGTGATTTAGTCAGAAGCTTTGCAAAGAGCAGATTGCTAGGCCAGTGAGGTACATGAATAAATAGGTGGGAGGGAAGGCGTTGGAATATACAGATAATTTAGGTTAGGCACAGCATGTGTGTGTAGGTAGACTTGTGACAAATATGGTATATGGATGTGTGATTTGTGGGGGGGGGGGGGGTTCCGAAAGGTACAACTATGGATGGTGGATAGGTGGATGAGAGGGAAGGCTAGGTAGGAAGTAGTGAGTTTGGTAGAGTTTTTATTTGAAACAAGTAGGTAAGTGGGTTGGTTGGTTAGATAAATAAAGAGTTGGGTAGGATTTAACCAACCCCAATTAAACATTATTGAACTAGCAAAATCACAGTCTTCAGACTCACTTGAAACTTGAAGGGAAGTAAGTTGAAACTAGTTGGACCCAACTGGTTGGATCTAATGGATGTTGGATGATGGATGTTAGACAGATACACTTGCTTAGATAGATTAATGCACTGTATGTGTAGGGTAAGTGTTACAGCCCAATGCATGTATCTATCTTGGTCCCTTGCCACCAGCCTACACAAAAATAATGACTAACTAAATGTTATCTCTTTAATTCAATTCAATTCAATTCATCTTTATTTCTATAGCGCTTTTACAATGTAGATTGTGTCAAAGCAGCTTCACATAGAAGATTATAGTGAATTGGAATGGTGTCCGTTCAGTTTTTAGAGTTTAAGTTCAGTTCAGTGTGGTTTAATTTTCACTGCTGAGAGTCCAAACACTGAAGAGCAAATCCATCGATGCGCAACCCTTTAACCCTTAAACCTAAATTTTAAAAGTCCTAACATAAGTATGTTGACTGGTAGGTTAGGTGTTTGGATTGGATTCACTTATTTTAAGTATGTGCAAGTGTGTGGATAGAGTAGGTAGGTCAGTAGGTAGTACAGATAAATGGGTAGAAAGGAATTAGATAAATTAGTGAGTTTATGGGTTGGTAGTAGGGTGAGACTGGTGTATGTAGGCTCCAGGACAGTTTTAGTGATGAACCAGAGAAGTAACTTTACTGACAGGTTATGAAATGGATGAAGGTAAGTTTACAACAAGTTTACAAGAGAGCTGAGATGGTAGAACATAGAGAAGATGACAGAGTACATATTGAATGATATGGAGATGGATGTATTCCAGGAGCCGAGGCAAGGCATGGGGAGCAGGTAGATAGTTAAAGAGAGGAAGGTAACTATGGAAAATATGAGTGAATCACAGGGTTTCATACGAGGAAGATTATGACTGGAGTAAAAGTAAGGCTTTTCAGATAGCAATTCCTTGTTTATAGACCTGACAAAGATAAAGAGAGGAACTTGTGCTGGTGATGACTGAGTTGATTGAGAAAATAGGTTGAGTGATTAGCATTCTGAGGATTGTGAACACTCGGGAATGATGGAGTCTTATGAAACATTTTAGGTCAAGTATGGGGGCATGGTTATGTGTAGGTTGTTTGGTAGGAAAAGTCAATCGGTAGGGCAAGTAGGTAGCCAAGAAGTTAAATTAGGTTAGGTATTTGTTGGTATGAATAATATTTATTTTTTCTTACTCATCTTTGGATAGAGTGTTTAGGCATCTGATAACTTTAAAGCTGATGCGAGACATCATGTGTTGTGATATTGTGAAAAGTTAATATTATAAAATGATATGTAACAATTTAGTGTGGGGAAGACATATTCAGTATTCATTATGAATTTTGCCTTAGTAAACTCATTATTTACTGTTTACTAATAGTTAGTAAGGTGGTTGTCACAGTGCTGCGGTTTATATAATGGAATAAGTTTAAGGAATGTAGAACATAGTCATGCAGAAATAAGGCATTGATGTGTGCTTTATAAATAGAAATAAATCCATATGCTAGCTAATAAGCAACTGGTTAAAAGTGAGAATGGGTCCTTATACTAAGGTGATCTTGTATATTGTGGCTGATGGTCTTTTGGAATCCCAAATTGTCTTGAATCAAGAAGAAATCCAGAAACTTTGTCTTGGAAATGGCAGAATCTTGTAATAAATTAAACGCCTCTTTTAAATGCATCATTAGCATTTCCATTAACTGACATGGATGAGCTGTAATATGTTTATTTGCATTTCCTGGATGTGCCTGAGGTATCCAATCTTTCCACACACACACGCACACACACAAACACACGCACGCAAACACGCACGCACGCACGCACACACGCACGCACACACACACACACACACACACACACACACACACACACACACACTCATACAAACACACACACACACACACACACACACACACACACACACACACGCGCACACATAACCCCAACCCGAGTGTGTCTGCATGCATGTGTGTGGGCTGCCTTTTGAAGTTAAGCTTTCGCAGATAAACAGCTTCACCGGGTTTTCACCGTGATGAGCTAACTCAATGTGGGACACACTTCGTGTTGACAGAGAATGGGAAAAAAAAGCGAGCGCCCACCACTTAGGACTCCAATCGAGCCAAGATCAATAGTGATGTGTTATTCTGCAATAAAACAGGCTCATCCGAAAGAAGCCGCTCTTATGTTTTGTTGTGTTTGATTTGTTTCATCCAGCCGGAGTACTTATGCGTGGGTTCTGAGGGGCCGAGTTCTTGTTATTTGTTTGGAGAAACAGAGGGTATAAGTCCATCGGTTCCTATTGTTTTTCTGTTAAGATTACACAGACCCTCTAATCCAACATGGCTCATTTTGGTGGTACACAGGGTGTGTTATGTAATGTTTAAAGCTCAGCTACTGTTTTTGAGCCCATCCTGAAAATGTTCTGATGGCTTGAGTGGTTGCAGATGTTTTGCTGGAGAGTTTGCAGATGGATTTCTTTTTGTCACATTTTAGACTAGCATCTCTGCTATGGCATGTACAATGCATTTTCTATTCATTTCCTTCAGTCTTAATACCGCAATTCCCCAGTACAATCCCAACTCTGATGAAAAGCATAGATACAGAATTCCAAGATATGCAGAAATCTCCAGATGCCATGTATTGACATTGTCTAGTTCAGCTATAAATAACAACGCTATTATGTTACCAGGGAATAAGGTTATGCCTGAGGAAATGAACCACAAAAAAATTTAAATTACTTATTGATTTTCTAGCTTTTCAGACCCACATCCATCTTAGGTTTGAAAATATGTTTGACAGTAACTATATTCACGCTGGAAAACTTGCAAAAAATGTACTGATGGTCCGGAATGGGTAAGTATTTAGCAACATGTTCTCTTTCTTTTTTCCTTTTCTTTCTCCATCTGTCTTTCTCTTTGAGAACACGTACACAGTATGGAAGGAATGGGGAAAATTTGATTAGAGAGGAAATCCTGGAGAAAGAAGCTTGTAAATTACAGCTAAAGTTCAACAATCCTTCCTCCCAAAGGATGAGGAAAGCTGCTAAACGGCATGAATCGACTGTAGAAAACGTCGGCATGTCACATCTCTATAACTCTCTTTCCTTTTTCCTTCAATCCTGCTTAGTTTAAAGCCCCAGACAATTGATCAGCGTGGAAAATTTCAGCTGAAAATCTGATAATAAAATATTCTCCTGTTATACAGAAACCTAACATATTTTGTTTTTATTTATTTATATATTTTGTAGGATCAAAGCAGCAAGGTACTGTAGAATTCTCAATACTTTCTGTTAAAAATGACTGCTATATGTTTTTAATTACCAATATTAAAATAATTTAAATGCAATATGGAAGCATTGCGTAGTTCGCAATGCATTGTCAAAACTTTTTTTTTGTACTAAAGAACTTAAACAAAGGGAATTACAGGTAACCCAAATCTTTAAAAAAAGAAGCAAATATTTACCTCTCATGCTGGTCTAGGTTTGTCTCACAGAGCTTTTCTCTTCAGCTCTGATGTAATTACTGTATGCTACATTTGGCCGACCTGTTCTCCGCAACCCCAGAGGATCCCAATGGTAAACAAAATATCAATCACAGACAATAAAGCTGGCAGGGAAACGAAGCTCAGCCTTAACAAAGCACAAACAAGAACTGGGGGGTCATCTCTCAAAGAAATTAACCGAAAAATGTTTTGGCCAGAGCCATGATCAAAAGTGGTCAGCGCATGCTAATTCAGAATGTTTTAATGAGAGAGTGTAGTTGAAAGTCATTTTCTGTTCCTGTCCCTTAGGGGGAAGAGGAAAGTCATGTTTCATGTTTTACTAATGACATAGAATATGCCTAATAGTCAAAATTTTGTTTAAGCTTGAATATGCAACTGCGTATGAAACCAAGTTAGCCAAGCGTTTCATTTTTATGCTGAAATGAAAGAACTTTGGTGGAAGGGGGGGTGAATGATTGGGTTTGTTTGCTCTGTAAGAGTTTTGTAATGGGGATTGCATGGACAGTCTGGTGGGTGCACACCATGCCAAAAATCATATTCTGGTATTGGAAAAATTGGACTAAATCAGTCAGCAGGCCACCAAAAAGTCTGTTGGTGCTCCCTATGGTCAATTCAGACATGCATACAGGATTGTAATGACATGAGAAAGGGTGAAGAAAAACACATCACACCTTAATACCCCAGAAGAATATTAATATTTTATTTGACACCAATTTTGAAGATCCCCAGTGTGACTTCTCTCAGGTTTAACACCACACAGTCAATGTAGCGACTACTTTAATGTTTTTTTTGGGGGGGTTTGTTTGCCTCCTCTTGCAGTAAAGCAATAAAAGTTTAATAGTCATGGCATTGTGAGCACTCAAGTAAAGCGGTGATGACCTCGACATATGTCTTCTCTCCAACCTCCTCCCTGACAACCACCGCAAAGCAGCTCAACACGAGCGTGCTATCTCTAACGACGGCACATCTCGTTTCCTCTTGCATACTTTGCGGTCCTGCCTGAACCCTCAGCATTGCTTACTCTAGACCCAGCACTTTGTCCTGCAGGAAAGCAGCTCTTTCCCAGGGCAGACAAAACATGCCACTTTAATGGCTTTCTCTTGTTTCTTGTGGCTAAATGGAGACAGACCACAAGCAACAACAGTGAAAATGATGGTGCAAGTTTTGAACTTTACGAGAGGTAACTTGGTGAATATGCTTTTTTTATGTCCTCCTACATTTATGAAAACACTTTTCAGACAGGCGTTGCTTTCTGTGTTCGTTCATGCTTTAGTTGTTGTCTTGGTATGCCAGCGAAGGCCAATACCGCCCGTTTCCTCATCCTTTCAAAATATAACTCCTTGGCAGGTAGTCATTATTTTTGTGCAATGGCAAACTGGAGGATTTGACCTGTCAGTGATTTAAATTCTAGGACATATTTACATGTGAGACCTTGATAAGATGACAAACTTTCTGAAGGGACAAAAAAAAAAAAAACATATATATATATATATATATATATATATATATATATATATATATATATATATATATATACAAAAAATCATGTAAGTAGCAAATAAGATATATTAGTTAACTATTCATCAAATATTAATTATATGATAAGGATTATGTAAAAAAGTGTGTAACCATCCTTACACATTTTATTTCTAGCAGATTATGCAGTTGAACACCTAGAAAATCTGGTCACAATTAAGCAATTTAGTTTGTAATTTAGCAATGTAGTGGAAATTGTTAAAGGGGTGGTCCACTACGATATCATATTTTAAACTTTATGTGTAATGTAGCTGTGTGAACATAAACAACATCTCTGAATGTAATATGCTCAAAGTTCAATGCAAAGGGAGAGATTGGCTTTTATAGAATTAGCTTTGCAAAACCTACAGCGAAAGAAGTTTGGGGACTACAAAAAAATACATCCGGGTTAATGAGATCATAAACCCTTCAGGTTACGCGCATACACCTCGCGTGCTATGCTATTTTCACAGAGCTTGCTCTGTTTCTGTATTGGGCTTCCAATGGACATGATACAAAGAGAGAAGTGCTTACAATTTAATTTTAATTATGTTCCAGAGAATTATAAAAAAGATAAATCTCCAGCATTTGACAAAGGACAGCTTCCAGAATCTCTCACAGTTCAGTGCTGGATTTGGCTAAAAACTCTTCAAAGGAGCTGTTCCAACCATAATAGAAAAAGCTGTGGATTGTGATCCACAACTTGTAAGTATTTTTATTTGTTAAAATTGATCTATTACTTGCACAGTTTCTAGCGTTAACTAATTTTGTAGCGAGGACGTAAACAAGGATGTAAACAATGTGAAATGCTATTTGGCACCGTTAACAATTTAGCTACTAATTCATATTTAACCGTTAAACCCCTATAAACACAGTCTTCATCAGCTCATGCATTGTCTCTTTATGCGGCCGCTTTCCGTGCTTTCTACATCTCAAATAAAGAACTCGCAAAAGATATGTGAACATTTCATATTACTTACACATGCTTATTCCAAATATATATGAAAGACACTTGTCAGATTTTATTTTAGAGCAGGCATGAGGTTCAGTTGTGTCCTCTTCATTTTCTGTCTGATTCAGGCACAAACTGATATGGCTAACAGTTACACTGACTGACAGTATTTACACAACGGCAAAGTGCATGCTAGACTAGTAGAAGCGTGGTGCTTCCTGGTGACGTGGAGCCGATCCGCAAATCACAGCACATTATGTTAGCTGACCAATCAAACCTCTTGAGGGCTGGCCTTCAAAGGAACTAGGAAATATGATCGTTTTCATGTTAGCTGAGTAGCAGTATATTATTAAAGAAAGATATATGAAAAAAATAACGTGATTTTTTTTTTTTTTTACAAATGAAGCATGAGCACACATTGCTTTGCACCTCATAAACACAACCAAGCCTTAAAAATACACTTTGGACCACCCTTTTAAATGTACTGAAGTTCTCATCCGGGTTATGGCACCAATGTAAACTCTCCTCATTCTGTAGAAACCCCCAATAGATATAGATTGCAGCAGATTGCAGCATCTGTTGTCAGCCAGTAGTCTAGCAGAATGATCCTAGATCCATAGACTTTTATGTGAGGCTCCATACAATAAACAATGGATCTTTTTGGAAACACTGCTAATGTGACAGCAAGAACTAAAAAACTCAATCTATCAGTAGCTATTTTGAACCGTCCGTGGGCACAAAGAAAACCATTATAATTATCAAGGCAGCCCTAACTTATTTCCTATGGTTTCTCAGTGAAAGTTGACCTACAAGCTGTTTTGGTTATGACAGACCACTAAGACTGTTTAGAGGAGCTACAGGAATCCTTTTAAATGTCCCGACCAGTTTATTCCCCTCTAACTCCTGGCAAGCGTTCCTGTAACAGATAGGCAGAGTGTTTGACGCAGTTGTGGACGGGCCTCTCCCTATCTGTGGGATTGGGACCATGCCATTCTCATTCAGACACTTAGCTGCAGAACTTATCTTGTTAGCTGAGCCGGCTTGCCCGTGACCTAGCAGCCGTGAGAGAGACTCTTAGGCCACATGAACATCCGGCGTAAGCTTACAATCTGTGTTTTGTGCAGCAAAGTCAGACAATGAAATACTATTCACACCTTTGCTTGGTTAAATAATTTTAAGAGGGGACCATTTTAACAACATCTGCTAAACATTCTGAACCTTAAAATTCCTTGTCAGGGTATGCTGACATGTTTTTAAAACATTTAAGCTTTATCAACATGTAGCAACAAACGTGTATTATTATTAAATAATATAGTATGTAAAGTATTTAGTTATGAAAGATTGCAGGATACACATTTGAATTGTTACTGCCAGGTGTAAATGGCAATCTGTGATCATCTGATCACCTGAAGCCAAATGTTAATACAAGACGTACATAAAGGAGACACATCCTTAAGGTATATTCCATGCATAATTTTAAATTCTGTCATTCTTTTTATTCACCATCACTTAGATAACACCAAATCACCCTTTAAAGGTGCTGTATGTAAATGTATGAATCTTCTAAATCACAAAACATTATTTTAAAGTATTTCCAAAGAATCAAAGAAGAAATTTGAGCTAGTATTCGCCGAGACTCTAATCATGCTCCTCAAAACGTTGCATTATTAATGCATGTAAAATGAAATTGCTAAAGGAATTTTTATTAATCACGTGATGTTGCGTACGTTCTGTTCAGTTGTCTGAAGGAGCTGCGCAGGGGCGGGTGATGAAGCACATTCCTCATCATGTTCTCATAAGAGGTCTCATCTCCACTTTTCCCCTCTTCATTCGTCTAATTTGATTAGTCAATGAAATTGCTGTCAGGAGGTGTTACGGGTAGCATCTTGTCATATAATATTGATTGCGCTGCTTTGCACATTTGCTATACCGTAGCAGTTCATAATTTAGCTCTAAGGTTTTCTGAGAGTGGTGAAAAAGTATTCTCGTCTACCTTTTTTCAGCTGTATATTCAGCTATATTAAGGATTTTCTTTTCGTTGTGCTTTGGTCCCAAATATGCTTGTTCCAAGTATTAAATGTTGTTGTTGGGATTAATTCCTGAAGCTTTTATCCCGGTATACGGTATTATCATGATATTGACATAAGCCTTTTTTTATAACAATAAATACGTGGTGTATCGCTTTATTATATATACATGTTCAAAGTAAAGAAATGTTTCAAGCAAATTAAATTGCAAAAGGATTATAAAGTACAATAAGTAACGCTTTACAATATAGTCTCATTAGTAAATGTTAATTTATAGATTAAAAGCAACAGTGATAAAAAGCATATTTATTACAGTTATTATGTTAATATTAGTTAAAAATACAACTTTATTAGTTATTATTTCCAAATAATAAAAAGATTACGACTATGAATTTAACACGTTATTAGGCATTAACGCCTTATTAAATGATATTTTGAAATTTGAATTTTTTCATTGTGGATTTAAATGAATGAACTAATGTTAACTATTGGAGACATAATGCAGTGTCAGTGCACAATAACCCTATGAATACCCACATAATTTTCTATCAATATTTCAGCATGTAGTAGGACAGATTAACATGTGAAAATGTTAATGTTGAACTACTAAGGTAACCGATAGCCGCTGTTTTGAACATCACTGCAAATGCAATGTGAATATTCTTTAAAAAGCAGTCTAAAACCTTAAATACAAATATATTCACAGTATGTTGAAGTTCCCACAATATCAAAATTGTGCATTTTCATTATCAAGATATATTGAATTATTGAATATCGGCATATGTCTAGTCCCAAATAGAAAAAAAAAGCGTAACCAGGGCTCACAAATAATGATTTTTTTTTTCAGAATACTGGTCCAGATGGACAAGTAATTCCATTTTTACACTAACTGTCAAAGCTGGATTCAATTCAGCACCCAACTGATGTCTGATTTACAATCGGCTTCTTAAAAACTCCCCAAAAATGTTCATTTGGAATGTCGAAATGGTTTTCGGGTCATCCTGCAGAATGACCTTCGTTGTACTGCACACATCTGGCACCTAACATTATGTTGTGTATCCTCATAAAAGTGATCTAGCATGACAAAGTAATCCAATCGACAAATAGATGAGACATAAAACTTGCTCCCCAGTGACTCCCACACAGATAGAAGCAGCTGCTTGCTGGAGAAGAAGAAGGTCTGGGATCAGGGCCGAAGCAGAACCAAGAAGCGTTCGGGGTCAAACAATGACGTTTGTTGTTAATAATTAGACTCTTCAAATACACAGCAGAGACATCCAAACAAGAGGTCATTGGCCTCAGCGAGAAGACCAAGGTAGCACATGGCTTGTTTAGAAAAATAAGTGTTGGGGTAAACACTGCGCAGGGTTATTCAGAGTTCTGGGAAGGATGTAGTTAATATGAGGAAGGAGAAATTGAGATAAACAGATACTACTTACGGCCAACGCGGAGATTGATCTGGTCACGTCGCTGGCCGTCGGGGTTCTGGAAGCAGCTGTACAAGCCGTTGCTACTCATGTTGACCTCCATCAGGATGAGCCGTGGTCCTTCTTCTCGCCGACGGGCCTTCACGTCTGTTCCGTTCACTTTCCACGTTACAGACGCATCATTGTCCAGCGAGCCACACTGCATAGTGACATCACTTAATATCCTTTCATACTGAATCCTGCCACCTGGGGAAACACAACAGAGTGTCAACGTTAGACTTATGCCAATGTCTAATAATTCAATATTTATATCATGATAACGAACATGCATATTATTGATATTGTTTGCACTTCAAAATACAATGAATAATTACTTCTTATTTAAAGATTTAGAGAGCCTTTAAAGAATTGTCATATTGTTGTATTGGCAATGGTTGCCACAGCATCAGGCGATTTATAACATTTTTAACATTTTCACATCTTAACTCTTCGCAGTAACGTTTCATTTGTTAACATCAGTTAATTTAACTAACGTCTATGTAATGACAACTAAAAAAGCATTTATTATTCACAGATGATGTTTTTTTTAGCTGATGCATTAAAATCAAAAGTCGTAATTGTTTTATTAAATGGCATTTATATTTATTTAGTATATATATACTGGTGGCGCTGTAGTGTATGTGTGTAAATGGGTGTGTATGGGTGTTTCCCAGTGATGGGTTGCAGCTGGAAGGGCATCCGCTGCGTAAAACATATGCTGGATAAGTTGGCGGTTCATTCCGCTGTGGCGACCCCAGATTAATAGAGGGACTAAGCCGAAAAGAAAATGAATGAATGAATGAATGAATGAATGAATTAATATATATGTGTGTATATATATATATAGTCTTTTTTATTAACTTTAACATATTGTTGTTCTACATTGTTGATTTGACTTTGCATTATCTATGTTTTATCAAATTTTTGCTAATAAGACATTGTGGTAAAGTGTTATCTATTGAACTTTATAAACATTTTACAATTTAATTTGTTTAAAACATTTATTTACTCTAAGCATGTATATACAATAAAGCAACACACTAATGCTGCAAAATTCTGTTATACGGTGCTGTGAAAAGGGGTGGGATTAAACAAGATTAGACATAAAATCCATATTTAAAATTTCTGTACAGAGAGGTCATGTTTTGATCTTTTTGATCACGTGATGCGATTTCGCAGGTCAGAATTCACCAAGCTTGAACTTTGCAAAGCAGCAAATTGTGAAACGAGTTTGTCTTTCCCATTCACATGCATATGAATAGAAGTCTATGGGGAAAAAAGTGCAGTGTGACCACAGCTTTAGTCACTTTGGTTATTATACCTAGAGTACCTTAGAGTAATCTTTTTTGCAGCCTAGGTCGATACTGTGATAACACCATATATCATGATAAAAGCTCCAGCAATTAATTGTTTAATTAATATCAATTCAACGTCAATCACAATTACACTGTTTGTAAATGATTTTGTAGTAGAATCTCCTGTCCTGTTTCTGGAGGGACAACGTTCTGGAGTTCAGTCCCAATCTTTTTTTTTTTCTTTTTCTTCATTAAAGCAAAAATGATGAAATGCCCAACTGCTTCCTCCATGACCCACGATTTTGGAAGAGTTCATGTTTCAAATATGATCCGTCTGACATGACTTGTTGGCAGTGTATTGTATGAGTATGAGCAGACTAAGATTGGATAACATATATTTTACTATGAATGAATATATTTTGGAATATGAATATCGAACGCAATTTGCATTGGTTTGCTTGAGATGAGAATATTGGAGGGATGTTTATTTTTCTACTTACAATCAGTTCAGTCAATACTGTACTGTGCTATTTTTCTCAAGAAAAGGAAGATGTGGTTGTTTCCCTACATAATCTTTTTCACTCCCCAAGGCATGTTGTTATAGGCTTTGGCATCAAAAGAAAATATGTTTATTTTTTTTTTCACAACCACCAGTAATGCTCTTGTGAAAGAAACACAAGAAAAAGAAGGATACAGAATTCAGAATATACAAACAGGCAAACAAACAAAACTCAGAGAACACACAAATGGTCTTTTTGACATTCATTACATAGTCGTGACTCCCACAATGCACAGAGGTTGGAAAATGCAATCTCTCTTTCTTCCATTGACCTGACTAACTACCCCTGTAGCTTAATCCCCATGCTTTGGGCAACCCAAATCCATGAATTTTACATTTACTCCAATGGCAAAGCCTGTGATACAGCAGCACTGAGTAGAGTGGAAAAAGAAAGGCTGTTGTGCTCAAGAGAGGAGGAATGGTGACAGCAGCGCGTGTTTGCTGTAACACAGACATGCCAATTAGGATTGATTCAGTTCAGATAGCATGACACGCAGTCATAAATGTGGCTGGAAATTTCCTGCTAACAGAAAACGAGTTTCTAGCTTTCTGATAATAACTCACAAGCTGACAAAATCGTAAACAAAAAATGATAATAATACCATTTGTGAGAGCAGCATAGCACTGCTGGAAACTTTCCCTGCAGATAAGTTGATTTGATGTCTGCTAAGCAACCAAAAACACCAAAATACTTGTTTAAATCCAAACAGGACATTTTATAATGTGATCTATCATTTTAAAACGACAGGATAGGAATTAAATAACTTTTTTTGAATACGTTATATGTAATCTTTGCTCAAATAAAAATCTCAGGTCACCTTTACTGTGAACACTCTCAAATGTCTGCTGATTACATCATCCTGATAATCATTCTATAGATTTTTTTTTTAACTAAAAAATGAGGTGTAATTATCTTCGCTTTTAACTAATTCACATGCTATTTTAGATTCAGCACAACTTCCCTATACACTGTAATTTCTTTGAACCGACTTAATTGTGTCCATTGACCAAACATGATTATCATTCTCAAACACATGTTGGATATCAAAAAATGAATAATTGCAACGAGGGCAAATGCCTGATTCAGGCTGAATGTCTCAAAAGCCCGTTTTATAGCACAGATTCTTTGAGGAAGCCTCAGAAGACAATTCTTTGTGGGAAGTCTCAGTTGTGTAAGCCTGTGAAATATCTCCTCTCCAAATATCTTTAGTACAGGAGTCATTGCTTTGCCCTCTGCCTTGTTCCCTTTGAGGATTCTCATTAAGGGGTTGTTTCTCACTTGTCAGCCCACTTTTTCCAGACCATGGTGTTACGGAGCATCAAATAAATCCATTTCTTGTTTGCTGCCTGCTTATCTGCTGAAGCTGTGGGCAGGCAATGATAGGGTGGGTAAACGGTGGCACATTGGCACAACACAACAAAGCCTAGGAACAATTGCTCATATCTGCTACCTTTCGATAGCTCAGAATCCCTAATTCCCATTATACAATTAGCAGGTACTCCTTTTGCAGCCATATCAGATCTTAGGTTTGCTTCCTTTCAAAGTGTTGCCAACATGGTAGCAAGCAGTGCTTTTAGGACTGGAAACTAATGGCAAACAGTACTTGATTTTAGAGCCAAGACTTAAACTTGTAGTACCACAATACAACAGCATCATGGCTCCATGTATCAAAGGCTCAGAACAGACATATTGGTTTAAATAAACCAAACTAAACAAGCCAAACAACTTCGTACACATGCAGATTTTGTGTGAACATGTCATGCCAAGAGTTTCAAGGGCAGTGAGTTTGAAAGTCCCATTAGGAATAAGATGGAAGAGAAAGAAATATTTAAAGTAGATGTCAAACTGACACTTGATAATGTAGATGTAAACTGGCCACAAAGGTTAGCGGAGGCGTCATGTAGCGATGAGAGGAAAGGGACTTTACACCCACATGGAAGTGCTAAAGGTTTATGAGCAGGACATATGCAGTGTTGCTTGTGGAGGGAATTTTAGACCGGCCAATAGAGGACCGGATGGACAACTAGAACTTCTGGCTAGATGAGGAACAGCTGTCCTTCTGAAACATGCGGCAAAAGCACAAAGCATTTAATTGGCTGAGCAAACAGAAGCCGTCTGTGTTAATGAGTGTCCTTTGTTCTCAAATTCTCAGAGACAAGACAGCACATCCAAGTACAGCATATATCTATACCCTTATTATTAGTACAAAGACAACAAAACTTAGAATGTTAACTTGGAATTTGGACATATAGACCGCTGTTTTTTGAACACCCATGAGTATTGTGAAAGATAACTCCGGATTCTGTTTACCTTGGGGTTACAATGAACTAAGGTTAACTTTTTTCGATAGTAAAAAGCTCTAGAGCAACCAGAATACAGTTAAACCAATAGTCTGCAATGCTTTTGCTGAGTTTGGGATACTGGTATGCAATTGTCCCAAGATGATTCCTTAACAACTAGCAAAACCTTACTGGCCAGCTTTACCATCCCCATACTATCATTGATCAGCATTAACCAATTTAAAAATAGAATTTTACCACCCAAAATATTCAAAAAGTTAAGTCAGTCAAAAACCTTTAATTCCTCACCCTCACAGCATTATCGTGGTTCAGGAAGTAGTGTTTACAAGTGATATGTTGGGTAAACAGTGGCACATTGGCACGACACAACAAAGCCTAGAACAAGTGTACATATCTGCTGCCTTTCAACAGCTCAGAATCCCTAATTCCCATTATGCAATTAGCAGGTACTCCTTTTACATCCACATCAGATCTTAAGTTTACTTTCTTTCCACGTCTTGCCACATGGTGGCATGCCATTGACAATGTTAATACTATTACTATTATTATTAATTAATGCCAAGCAGTATTTCTTTTCAGACTCAAGCTTGCAATACAACAGTATAATAACTCCATGTATTAAAGATTCAGAACATGCATATTACTTTAAATAAACCAAACCTTACTGGCCTGCTTTAACATCTCCAGGCTATCACTGACCAGCATTAACCAACTTGAATTGAATTTTACCACCCAAATTATTCAAAAAGTTCAGTCACTCAAGGACTTTTTGTGTCAAAGACTTTCCATTTGGTTCCTCAACCTCAGAGCATTATCATGGTTCAGTAAGGCCAGGGCTTACAAGGACACATCGCACAGTAGCCATGCCTCCAAGCTGTGGGTGGTTTGGGTGGTACTGTGGCATATGGAAGCGTTCCCTCCCTGGCTGATATTGTATTGTAACACAGAGGGATTTTCACACAAACAAAGGTCATGAAATGCTACGTAGTCTGGAAAGGTCAGTGGGATTAGAAAGTATCAGATTGATACTACACGGATCAGATGCCTTCATCATTGGGCTCCCGGGTTCAGACAATTCACATTGGGAATGTGGGATTGGCTACTTGGTTTATTTTCTTGCACTTGTCAGGGGGGATTGCTTGCTTACTTCTAGCCATTGGCACTGTTACTCATTTTCTCTCTCCTCCCAGACCTCCTGTGATGCACCACATGCTTCAAAGACTCCTGTTGAAGACCAAAACTTTCTACAAGTTTTGCTTTAGCTTGTGACCTTTGAAAGCCCCACATTGGGTATATACGAAGTATACAAAAAATGTGCATGATTATCCAGTTGAAATTCAGAGTTGGAACTGCATGTTCAAAGCCAATCGTCAATGCTTGCCCACAATTTACTGCTTTAAGTTCTTACAAAATCATTGTTTTGGTTAGTAAAATGCACTGCTAAAAACTTAATTTGGATTAAGGCAATTCTTTAGATTATTTTTTTTACAGATTTTCAAATACTTGTATCTCGGCTAAATATTGCCCTTATTTCTTAACAAACCACACATCAGTGAAAAAAATTATTTATTCAGCAGATTATTTAGATTATTTATTCATTCAATTTCCAAAAACTGACACTTATGCCTGGTTTTGTGCCAAGCCCACATATATTATATAATATATATTTATATAGAACAACATATATAGCATTTATTTACAATGATTATGACTTGAAATATCATATTAATAGGAAAACATATTAATAAGATATTATGATGCATGCGTGGGTTTCCTCCGGGTGCTCCGGTTTCCCCCACAAGTCCAAAGACATGTGGTATAAGTGAATTGGGTAAGCTAAAATTGTCCGTAGTGTAGGTGTGTGAATGAGTCTGTATGAATGTTTCCCAGTGATGGGTTGCAGCTGGAAGGGCATCCGCTGCGTAAAACATATGCTGGATAAGTTGGCGGTTCATCCCGCTGTGGCGACCCCGGATTAATAAAGGGACTAAGCCGAAAAGAAAATGAATGAATGAATTATGATGCATGCAATGCACTGTCCTGCTCATGTATTTTAGTTATTCATACAATTAAAGTAGTATATTACCAGATTCCTTTCATCATATTATGATTTTATTTTTACATAATGCCTTATTATTTTCCCAATGCAATGCACAATGGCACTTTTGATAAAAACTCAGTCTCACTCTGTTTCCCCAGACACACGAGCAGCCTGCAAGAGCAGATGAAACAGGATGTACAACTCAACAGCCCCTTGTGATGGAGAGCAGCATGAGGCAACGGTCCAATGCAAATCGGCACCAGAGGAGATTAAAGCACCCCATCCCACTCGCACCCAAAGCCTTAATACACAAAGGCAACCCTGATTGAACTGGATCCTAATCTCAGAAATGCACTCCGCAGCAACAGCACCCCCTCTCTTCATTTGCTAATACACAGTAGCATGCATCCGTAGCATTCCACATGTGGAGCTGAAGTCTAGCTGCTGCTGACAGGCTCTGTAGATATATGGGTCTACGCTTGCTGTGCTCATGTCTTTGATTTGGTGCGAGGTTGGAAATTTCAGGTATCACACAAGTATTATTAGACTGCTCATCAAGTGGGTAGATTGTGTATCACAGGATCACCATGGTGGTGCTGATGCTATGCTGTGATTATTATGATTGTAAAGTATGCAGGAAACTGGTCTAGTCTTACACCGTGTCCCAACCAACCGGGTATTTCCAATGTTAAGACTTCACTGAAAATATTTAGCCTTTTATGCTACAGCCAGTCAGGACAAACTGGATGTTTAATATGCCGTTTCATTCAAAGTCGGATGTGGGATATCTTTCTTCACCTATGTCCAATCATGAAGGCATTCAATTGGCAAATGCAAGTGCCTGTGTTTGTTAAAAAAAAAAGTGTTAGATTTTTTTCCAAGCATAAGATTTCCCAGCAACCAAATTCCAGGGTATAAATGCCTGATGCTCGTAAGATGCTAACAATGACGTTAACCATGTTTATCAACAATCAAGTTTAAACAAACATTTGTTCCACATTAAGAGTGTATTACAAAACATTTGCAGAAAAAAACAACCAGTGAATGCATTTCAGTTCCTTAAACGTGAATGGTCCATAACTGTAAATCTACTGTAAATGACGTTGCACACATGTATATGGGATATATTTGAGTTCTTGAAAGATCACCCAAAGATGGCCTTTTTGGATGAAAGTAGGCTGAACACTGCAGTGTAACTATGATTTCAGAAGAATCCATTTTCCTGCAAGCCAGAAATGACGCAGTCCAAATCAATAAGCACAGTGTGTATTTCACAGCGTACAAACTCATACAAACTTGTTCACAATCCAGGTTTCATTCATATTTGAAGGATAACCTTGGGCCAAGATATTCCAGAGTGTCATGTTCATTGCTCAAAATCAAATAGCATTCACAAGTGACTGATGATTTTCCGAAGTCTTAAGGTAGGCCTACTATACTTGTAGCGCCACTGGCAAGTCCAATTTGCATACTTAAACTAACAACCAGTGTGCTTCATCAAATAAATTGTGGCAGAAATAAACCAATCGTAAAATCAAGTTTCAAGAGCACTTTCCTGCCTGCTGAATTATTTTCTAACATCTAATTCATTCTCACTATAAGGTAGATGGCATGAACCTGCTTCATTGGCCCCAGGCCCTTGGAGAAACACGCCTTTATACCCAGATTACTTGCACATTTATTCCACCACTCTGCTTTAAATGAGAGAATTGCATGGCCTTGCCGGTGGAATGTAAACATCCCGTGGCAGGCCTGTGTCTGCGGCCCCCTGTCCTCCTCATCAGGAAGGATCGAAATCTGCTTGCTGTACACCTCCCGCTTTTACTCCATCTCCACCGGCACACATGTCCTCCAGCACTGATCACAGATGAGCCGTGCAAAATGAAGAGCAAACATACCTGGATGTCATTACAAAGCACTCCCATAGTTTAAAGGAAGTACACCGAGGCCTAAAACCAACAATTGCTTCTTCCCTGTTCTCATTCCCCTCGCAGGGTGGCAGCAGGAGGGAGAGGGAAAGAATATGTCCTGGAAAAGAACCTCACCGCTCGTTTTTTTCGTCTGTTTTGACAGGCACTCAGAGCACCAACAACGCTTGGCGTAGTTTGTCTCCATTTGCCCAGCCGTTGTTATCGTTTCCCCCAATCAATCTTGATGCAAAGGGTCTTTTTGAGATGTTGATGTGTTTATGTCAAAAGGGGGAAATTCTTGGGACTGGAATTCGACGACTTGGTGCAAAGTATGTATTCTGATTTTAAAATGGTTCCACTCTGAAGGGAACATGATTTCTGAGAGGATGCCAGTGTGCCAGCCAAAGTAGCACTTTTAGACCATTTATCATGTCAGGCCTAGGCATGTCTCTGAAAGAAAGTAAATCATTCTTCTGAGGGAAAAAAATCCCTTTGACAAGAGTTTACAAGATTTCTCTGAACTAGAGGACAAAAACATTTCCCTTAAAACAATCAAGAATATTCAAATATATTCATTCTTTTTCCTTCGGCTTAGTCCCTTTATTGCCCTTATATGCCCTTCCAGCTGCAACCTAGTACTGGGAAACATCCATACACACTTATTCACACACATACACTACGGCCAATTTAGTTTATTAAATTCACCTATAGTGCATGTCTTTGGACTGTGGGGGAAACCGGAGCACCCGGAGGAAACCCATGTGAACACGGGGTGAACATGCAAACTCCACACAGAAATGCCAACTGGCCCAGTTGGGACTCGAACGAGCGATCTTCTTGCTGTGACAGTGCTAACCACTGAGCCACCGTGTCACCCCATATTTGTATATCCTCTATAAAAAGGAACACAAAAAAACAAGAGATGGAAGAGCTAAACGTTTTCAGTGTTGAAAAATTTAATTGGACAATTACTTGGTTAATTTCAAGGACAAACTGTACAATTAGTCCGATTTAGTGTCATGTTTATTAAGCACTAATCAGATATTATTATATTATATTATAAGCCACTGGGCAATAAAACTAGAATATATTACTCGTCATAATCCTCACCAAAAATGCATAATGTATAATAATAACAACAACACTCTTAACAGCAGGTGATCTCAAGCTTGACTGTCATGATTTTTATTTTTATTTTTTAAGTGGTGAATTTGTAACAAAAATGCTGCTTTGATTTTGTGGAAGTTGTGCTTTAAAGACCTGACTGCTCAGGGGAGAATTAGCATGCTGACAGTTTCGCAGCATGTCTACACTGTAAGTGCAGGAACACGGCATGCTTCTTTGCATCTTTGATTATATCAGAGAGATCAGAATTATTTTTACATCAACTGCGTACATTAAAATATGCTAGCATGCTAACAAACACTGCACTTGTCAAAACAGTCTCTCAAAATCAGCATTTCAATATTCATCACCTAGCTAAAGATAAATAGAACTAACTAAAATGGAAAGGTACTGTAGAGAACAACAATTTGTCTTTAATTTCTGGTAACACATTCTAGCTGGGTTGTAGTCTTATATACAGTATGCAGATTTTGGTTTAGAATATTGTCAGTTGAAGTCAGAATTATTAGCCCTCCTGAATTATTAGCTTTCCTTTATATTTTTCCAGA
The DNA here is from genome assembly GCA_903798115.1 of Danio jaintianensis. NCBI lineage: Eukaryota > Metazoa > Chordata > Actinopteri > Cypriniformes > Danionidae > Danio > Danio jaintianensis. Next base: position 1,276,988 of record CAIGQV010019090.1, read on the forward strand.
GAGAGAGGACAGAGAGAAGGTTTTTTTCAACACGTTTCTAAACATAATATTTTTAATAACTAATTTCTAATAACTGATTTTTTTATCTTTGCCATGACGGTACATATTTTACTAGATAGTTTTGAAGATACTAGTAGCTTAAAGTGCAATTTAAAGACTTAACTAGGTTAATTAGGTTAATAAGGCAAGTTAGGGTAATTAGGCAAATCATTGTATAATAAATGATAAAAAATATATTGCTTAAGGGGGCTAATAATATTGACCTTAAAATATTATTCAAAAAAATTAAATCTGCTTTTCTTCTAGCTGAAATAAGACTTTCTCCAGAAAATATATATATATATATATATTGGAAATACTGTGAAAAATTCCTTGCTTTGTTAAACATAATTTGGGAAATATTTGAAAAAGAAAAGAAAAAAAAAAATCACAGGAGGGCTAATAATTTTGACTTCGACAGTACCTCTTTTATTCCCACGTTTGAGGGTGTCAATAGATTGCGAGTTTTAAAATCCGTCATGCGGAGCCATCATGATCAAGACCTTATAAAACCTTCCCCACATCATCTACTACAGATTCCCTAGAGAGAGCATTCGAGGTAACAAGGCTTGTGGAGTGACAGTAGACAGGAAACTGCAGCTGTTTGCTACGGGATGCTCTCGTTTGTGAAGGGTACACGTTCTGGCAGGCCAACAGGCTCCTCTCAGACAAGCCTGCTTTGTATTCCACACTATTACGCCCCATGAGAAAACCCTTCATAACACCGTCTCATGCTCGGGTGTTTTCTTGTGCTTCTCCTTATCTGCTCTACCTCATTCCCCATCGACTTCACCTCTGTTTTATCCCATGCCTCTCTCCTAACAACCCTCCCTAAACTCACACCCTGGAATGGAGCCTCAACCAAAAGCTGCCGTGACTTCATCCAAATACTCCTGTTACCTCAGGGTAATCCCGGTGTGATTGCCCTGCTTAGTGGTCCTGCTTGCTACCACAGGTGGCACGCTACGCACCAGACACTGCCATTTGCAAGAAAAAACAACTACAAGTCTTGTTTGGATAAAACTCAGTGCTAATCTATCCGGAAAGGGAGAGCCTGTTCATGATTGTCAATGGAATAACAAGCCCGTTTGAAGAAAAGCCCATTTGGGTGGTTCCTCCACCTACTAACACCACATAACACTAGAGATTGTTTCCAGTGATGTAGCATCTTTGCGGGGGCAGAACGAGTGACGGATTGCGCCGACCTACCATTGGATGATAGATGCTACCTTGCCTCCACCTTTGCAACAAAGTGCAACTACTTCATCAGTAATGCGTGGCTAGCTCCCTAAAGGTTTGAGTTCCTCACATTTCAGCTCTGATCTCAGTTGGTTTTGCATTAAAGGGCACTGCAATTCCCACGTCTTCTCTGTGTGCCATTTCAAGACTACTAAATGAAAGGGTGTCCAAAATTTCGCCTAGAGGCCCAACATCTTGCAGAGTTCATCTCTAGCTTGGTCCTGCATGTGAGTTTCTACTGATCCCGAAGACCTTATTTAGATAGTTTAAGCGTGTTTAATTGGGGTCAAACAGGAGCAGGTTGGACACCTCTGGCCAAGTGCAGAACATGGGTAACTTTTCATGATGTGCACCAGGGGCGTCACAATCATTAACAACTTGGGTGGTTGGGGGTGGGGGGTGTATTTAAAGGGATAGTTCACCCAAAAATGTCATCTGTCATCATTTACTTACCCTTCGTTTTTTTTTTCTTTAGTTTTTTTTCAAAATTAGGGCTGAGTAATATATGGCTTAGTATCGATATTGCAATGTGTGTATCTGCAATAGTCACATTGCAATATATGCAATGTTAAGTTGGTGTTATATCTGACCAGTACCACACAGGTCAGAAAACATGTGATTTGTGCTGTCATTTAAAAGTTTAAACATAATAGAATAAAGGTTTGTCATTTTAAGGACTGCGACTGTGTAAACATTTCAAGTGAGTTTGTAGCTTTAAAAAGATTAGGACAATATAACTGGCATACATATTTTACATTTGATTCTTCAATTTCATTCATTCATTCATTTTCCTTCGGCTTACTCCCTCATTTATCAGGGGTCGCCACAGCGGAATGAACCGCCAACTAGTCCAGAATATGTTTTATGCAGCGGCTGCCCTTTCAGCCGCAACTCAGTACTGGGAAACACATATTCACACACACACTCATACACTATGGCCAATTTAGTATATTCAATTCACTTATAGCGCACGTCTTTGGAGTGTGGGGGAAAGTGGAACACCCGGTGGAAACCCACGCGAACACAAGGAGAACATGCAAACTCCACACAGAAATGCCAAATGGTCCAGCTGGGACTCCAACCAGCGACCTTCATGCTGTGGGGCGACTGAGCCACCGTGCCACCTATTAATCAATGTATTTACCTGAAAACTCAGAAAACCATAAAGAACTGCTTATTTAATTTGTATCTTTGCTTCATAGTGTTCTTGCTTGTGATTTGTTTATTATATTTTATGCAGATGCACTCCACTACATAATCCTCCCAATTAATCTAAAATGATACATTCTTTCCAAAAACTATTCCATTTATCTGGCGAAATTGTATTAATATCGCAATATGTATTACAAAACTAAATATTGCAATGTCAGATTTTTCCAATATCGTGCAGTCCTATTCAAATCCTAGTTAAGTTTCATTCTTCCATTGAACACAAAATAAGATATTTTGAAGAATGTTGGTTGCTGGGACTCATCAACTTTCGTAGTAGAAAAAAAATACTATGGCTATCGATGGGTCCCAGGAAAATATCTTTATTTGTGTTCAACAGGAGAAAGAATCTCATAAAGGTTTAAAATCTCACGAGGAAGAATAAATGATGAGTTTTAATTTCAATTTTTGGGTGAACCATCCCTTTAACACTTTCAGACATATTTAAGTTGACTTCTCTCTCATTCAATTGGTCACATTTTAAGAGTATCATTTCGAGCTTCTGTTTTAAGGGCCACAAGACAGCTGCTAACCCACACAGGAAATTAAAACTTATTGCAAGCATTAGTTTTTTGCAAGACCCATTTCACTTCAACGGTTGTTTCTTCGTGCACAATTTAAACACACACACAGACGCTCCAAATCTAAGAGGGCGATCTCTCAGTAGATTTACCACTGCTGCCACATATGCAAACAGAGGCATTAGATCATGTACAGTAATTGCACTAATATTATGACTACATATACAGTTGTGGCATTTATGGTGATATTAAATCGTAATTATCTCTGCACAATTTGTCTTAAAGTATGCTTTATTTCCATACCAAATCGCAGTTCAAGGAGAGGAGGCTTGAAATGTCTGCATGTTTAAACAACACAGACTTTTTTAATGCTCCGCACATCTTCTGATGAGCATAATTCAAGCGGCATTCATTAATTGTGATGACATTCATAAATACAACATAAAATATATTAGCATCCACTTGACACAGAATGTCACCTTCAAACGCTCATTTGGAAGCTGCTAATTTAGTGTACTTAGCAAAAGCCATAGCATTTATCAGCCCTGAGGATGGTTATTGACCTCTAAAGTTGTGTTGCTTCTTTTCTAATTCATCAGAATCATAGCACTGAAAATAGCTATTAGTTTCATACACACTTGAAGGCAAAATCTTTAGCCCTCGTGCACTGCAAAAAAATTCTGGGTTTCACACAATCGATTTGTGTTGGGACAGCATGAAGGAATTAAGTTAATTTGTTAGTTTTTACAATTTTAAGTGGATTGAACATAGAACATAGCTAATTTAAGTAGTTTGAACACAAACATCAAATGTCATTTTTTTGAGTGTGTGAAATGAATACTTTTGTGAATTACTTTATATATATATATATATATATATATATCAAACAGAACAGGAAAGAACAAACATTGCCTCGTACTGTAGACATAAAAAAGACTATATAAAGGAAAAAAACACATCTTAGTCACAAAACATACAATCAAAACTAGAAAAGGTATAAAACTTAAACCTCAGAGGGGTCACTGGATTGCTCTTGGGTTATAGATTTGTCCAAAAAAAAAATCAAGAAAGTAGCCAAACATTTGCACAATTTGTCTCAAAGTATGCTTTATTTCCATACCAAATCGCAGTTCAAGCAGAGGATGCTTGAAATGTCGGCATGTTTAAACAACACAGACTTTTTTTATGCGCGGCAGATCTCCTGATGAGCATAATTCAAGGTGCATTCATTAATTGTGATGACATTCATAAATACAGCATCCTTAGAAATCTGAGTCTCTCCATCTGAGTAACAGATTTCATGTTGGAAATCCAGTTCTGGAATGAAGGGGTTAAAGGTGATTTCCAATTCTTAAGCACTAGTCTTTTAGCCACAACCATGCCTTGCATTTAAGACTCTTGCGTCATTTGCGGGAGAGAAGATGTTTGTTGTGAGAAACCAAAGCAAGTTCGCCATTTGGTAGAAAAAGTCTAATTTTAATTATATAAAAAATATTTCCCAAAGGCTGTCTAATAGAGCGAAAACATTTTAATCACATTTTTTAGACATAATAGTTTTAATAACTAATTACCAATAACTAATTTGTTATTATCTTTGCCATGGTCACAGTTTATACTATTTTTCTGCTTATTTTGCAAAATATTAGTATTCAGCTTAAAGTGCAATTTAAGGCTTAACAATGTTAATTAGGCAAGTAAGGTTAATTAGGCAAGTCATTGGACAACAGTGGTTTGTTCTGAATCCAATCAGGGGGATAAAGAAAAAACAAATGTTTGTTAAAGGGCACCTATTTTACCCCTTTTTCAAGATTTAAGATAAGTCTTTTGTGTCTCCAGAATGTGTCTGTAAAGTTTCAGCTCAAAATACCCATCATATTATATAGTATACCTTTCTGAATATTGGAATTTTCAGATGGCTCTGATGGGTCTCCATCTCCTGCTGCGTCAGATAAACAGAACAGTGACAGACATGAAGGAAGCAGATCTCACGTAACATTTGTGAGAAATACTACAGTAAGAACTTTCCCAATGATTATTTGATGTATTTGTTGTGGAGTTAATTCAAGCCTTTCTGCAACGATGAGTCACACACAATGTTGTTGCAAAGTTCACGCACACACACACACACACACACACACACACACACACACACACACACACGTTTAACTTTGCACTGTTTTTGCACGGCAAATGTGACAGGATACATGTTAATATACACTGCAGTATGGATATCCATTATGTTAATGTACAAAATAAACCTGATTTAACATCCACAAACCGGGATTGAAGCGTCTTCTTTATTACAAACATGCACTGTTTTAAAAATGTTTTAAACTCGTAAAACTCATTCTTGAGGTGCAGATGATCACAGAGAGCTGAACAGATCTTTTAATCCCAGTTGCTTTGCGCACGTCCTGTCTTGTGGATATTATTATACATGTTACTATGAAGACATCCTAATACGTGGCTGTCAATTAATTAGGTGGGCTGAGAAACGGCACTCCTACGTCACGTTGCAGTGGCCCTCAGAATTGCAGGGATTTGGATCATATTTTAACGTCAGGAAATTTAAAAAAGAGACTTATTGTGTTTCTATCACTCCAATATGACTGTGAACACACTATACCTGCACACAGTTCTGTCCAAACAGCTTCCAAAAGAAGATTTTTATCATAGGTGCCCTTTATTAATTAATTAATTATTATAAATAATAATAATAAAATATAAAATTCCCTTGCTCTGTTGAACATCACTTGGTGGTAAATATTTGAAAAAGAGTAATACTAATAAAAAAAAAATTACAGCAGTGCTAACAATTTTAACTCCAACAGTAGGTGACTGCGAGTTGTAAAAGTGGCTAGAGCCGATAACAAAGGTTAATGCTAACAACCGTGGATTGCCTGACCCAATTGCTCCAACACACACCTCCCCAAGAGTGCGTGCAGATGGAGGCGTGAAGATTAATGTCCAGACATTGCCGTTTGACATATGTGGGCTCTCTGTTCCTTAGCGTACGCCAATATTCTCTTTTCAAGCTAGGCCTCACGCAAACACAATGCTAGCTTCACTTTGATGAATTAGCGTGGCTAGACGGGAATGAAAAACAGAAACGTTGGAGTTAGGAATTGCTCTTTGGAAGAGAAATCACCTTTAACTGGAAGTGATGAGAAAAGAGTGAGTTATAAAGACACTGAGGGTGTATTATACAACTATCAACACGGAATCTGATGAGCGGCTCTGGGTTTCTATGCTTGTGGGTGTAGTGAATGGGGCATGATGCATCAAATGGAGTCTGAGACAGATGGCATGCATACTTTTGTTGTCATCATTTGGGTCACTGGGCTCAACTCGAAAGCCTTAGCGACTGGTATAGGGGAAGCTAAAGCTGAACAAGCAGATGCAGCCGCTTGAATAGAGAAAGAATGTTTTAAATGCATTTTGTAGAAGAAGAAGAAAGTATTTTAAAAGGAAAGAAAAGCTTTCACAATAATTGTAGCCTATTTCTACTCAAGTTTTATTTTTATTTTTTTTTATTTCTTTATTTCTTTCTTTGTTTCTTTATATACAGTTGAAGTTAGAATTATTAGCCCCCATTTTTACCCCAATTTCTGTTTAACGGAAAAAAGATTTTTTTCAACACATTTCTAAACATAATAGTTTTAATAACTTATTTCTAATAGCTGATTTCTTTTATCTTTGCCATTATGACAGTACATAATATTTTACTAGATGTTTTTGAAGATACTAGTATTCAGCTTAAAGTGCAATTTAAAGGCTTAACTAGGTTAATTAGGTTAATAAGGCAAGTTATGGTAATTAGGGAAATCTTTGTATAACAAAGGTTTGTTCTGTAGACAATTAAAAAAATATATATCTTTCTCCAGAAGAAAAAAATATAATAGGAAATACTGTGAAAATTTTATTAATCTGTTAAATATAATTTGTGAAATATGTATGCATGTAACATATTTCACAAATTATATTTAACAGATTAATAAAATTGTATGTATTATTATTTTTTTTACTCACAAGAATGTTGCTTCACCCAAACATTCTGTCATAATAGACGTGTGCAACATTCCAGTTCCATTTGACTTTTACTCATCTTTGGAACACAAAAATGGTGTGTTAATGAAACCTGAGGAATTTCTACCCCATCAATGAAACTCTATACACACAAAAGTTATGTTTCATTATGTTCCATGTGCTCAGCATAAATGAGTAAACACCTTATGAAAATGAATATTTTTATCCATTTCTCAGTGAATGTAAGAAACATATGTTGGTGCATTTGAACAAAACAGATTTATTAAACTCTTATTTTTATTAAAACAATAGCTTGGTCATAAAATTTTTAGAAAAAAATACATTTTAAAACGTATTAATACAGATTAAAACTACATTTTATATATATTTTTTATTTCTCTTGATTTTTCCTCTTTTAATTTAAATTTTTTATTTTTCCATAACATATAAATGTGGGTATACAATTTTTTTGACCACAACTGTAAGTTATTTTGTTAGATCAGCTCCAGATTTGGCTTCAGTAGTGACTAATCGAATATATACAGTATGCACAAATGTAATATTGTATGGCATCCTATAGAAAATATTAAAAGTGAGATTTATGAGGGGTGTACTCATATATTTTAGAAACAATAAAAAGAAATAAATAAATACATAAATAAATAAATACATAAATAAGGTCGTTAATTCCACTGTGGCGACCCCTTTAAATTAGGGACTAAGCCAAAGGAGAATTAATGAATGATAAAAAAAATCTATTAATTAATTCACTTAATGGAAATAAGCTGTAACAAAATAAGAATATATGAATGCATTTCAGACAGAACCCTTTAATTCCAATGTGAAGACTTTAATAATGATTATCCAGAATATTCTTAATTATATTTTTAAAGATAAGAACCTTAACCTGAATTTTAAAGCCAGAATTAAAAATACACCCTGGTGTAATCACACCCTGGTGTGAATGAATGAATGGTATCACTGATACATTGGCGCACCTGCACACGCTTTAAGAATCACCTCTGCAAGAACGCTCACTTTTACACCTCATGCACAATCTGCAACCCACATTTTATTCTCCGGTGAATCCACTTGTCAGCAGCTTTAATCCTCAACAGACCACAAATAGCACTTTTTTTTTCTCATAATAATAATAATGCATTATAAGACAATGAAATTCTAGCACTTTCATCAAGTTTAGCATGTCTCGCATAACTAATTTGATGATATACTTGGGGAACAAAGCGCAAAGCTCACAGTCGTTTGGGGAATGTTTTTGTCACCGTCAACATCTTTTGAAGGATTAATGAAGGGCAGAAATAGAAACTATCTCCAGACGGATCACAAATGCTTCATTTAATGTGTCGGGCTTAATGAGCTCATAGCGAATCAACAGCAGAGATGGAAGCAGTGAAAATGTGAGAGAAACTGTTTGAGTCACTTCGCTTCAGATTTTTCCACTCTTGGTTTAATTGTTTGCTTCTGCCTTTTTTGCTTTATGTTGAAATCATCATATCGAGAAACCATGAGCATATATTAAGTATATGCCTGTAAATGTATGTGAAGTACACAATTTATGCAGAGTTCATGAACAAAACAGTAAAGTTTGTGTCACTTCACTTTGTGAACAAAACACAGACACATACAAAGTGGCATCAGTTACAGAAATGTGAAAAACTATATCAACTAAAGAATATTAGTTCAGTAGATGACACACACAAAACAGCAAAATGATCATTCATTAGCTATGGTATATGACTATGTTAATATGTTAATATGACTTAGTTTTTTTACGATATTTACTATGAAGTGGCAAATTAAATTAAATTAAACTAAGTTAAATTAAATCATTTTGAAAAAAGTAGTTTTGGTTATTTCAATGTAATTTGTAAAACATAGCTAACACATTTTATTTATAATAACATTGCTAATATTAAATAACTATACTAGTAACATAAAACTAAGACATTTATTTAAATGCATTATTTTAAACAGGAGAGCAATATAATATAATATAATATAATATAACATAACATAACATAACATAACATAACATAATATAATATAATATAATATAATATAATATAATATAATCTTCTTGCTGTGAGGCGACAGCGCTACCCACTGTGCCACCCAGAAAGTGTCCCATTTAATTTTATCATTATTCATTCATTCATTTTTTTCTTTATTCATCAGGGGTCGCCACAGCGGAATGAACTGCCAACTTATCCAGCATATGTTTTTACACAGCGGATGCCCTTCCAGCTGCAACCCAGTACCGAGAAACACCCATACACACTCATTCACACACATACACTATGGGCAATTTAGTTTATTCAATTCACCTATACCGCATGTCTTTCAACTGTGGGGGAAACCGGAGCACCCGGAGGAAACCCACGCCAACACGGGGAGAACATGCAAACTCCACACAGAAATGCCAACTGAGCCAGCCGGGACTCAAACCAGCGGCCTTCTTGCTGTGAGGCGACAGTGCTAACCACTGAACCACCGTGTTGCCCTAATTATTATTATTATTATTATTATTATTATTATTATTATTATTATTGTTATTATTATTATTTATTTTATTTTTTTACCATGATTTACTTAAGACATTCAGTAAAATGTCATTCAGTATAAAAGCATTTTTCAGCCAGAAGTTTTTAATTATTTCAAACTTGAGAGATTTAGTAAAATCACTTTTTGAAAATCATGTTGTGACTGACCAATTAGAATCAAGTACTCCAGAGAGCGCGTGCAATATCCAACTTTATCGCTTATCTAATATGCTTACTATGTTTATAAAATCACTTTTGTGTATAATGTGGACTCTAAAATGGTATTTAACTACAATAATAAAAAAAATCCATTTAAATTTTAAACTGTTATCAAAATCAATGTTAAAACTAAATTCTTAAATCAAATGTCAATCTAGAACTTTTTACAACTTTTACAACTCTGAAACGAGTCTGAAAAGCAGCTTTCACTCAAACCCGGGTGTACAAAACTGTATTAAAACTATTAAATATACATCAAAAGCTGTGGATTGAAAGTGCCTTCAGTCTGTTCTGCTACAAATGCTCCTGGTACAATGTCACCTTTAATAATGAATGAAACTTAAATTAATATTGAACGAAACACTGAGATATTGTTTGTTTTCGTTTCCCAGTAATCCGCAGATCGAATGAGCGGACAGGTACTTGCTGAAATGGTTGATCTGAGCAAGGTGCACTGAAAATTCAGAGAATTACAAACACAGCACAGATAAATGTAGTCTATATTAAAAGTAGACACTGCAATAATGTAAATACATCAGTTAAAATACACATTACAGTAGCATATATTTGGCAGTGTCTATCGATGGGCTAGATTTAAATCTTTATTCACATCTCTTGAAAAAACATTGTGCATTTCTGAAGTGTGAGTGGGCTTTACAAACCACCTGTGGAAACACTCTTCTGTCTATATGCCCCGGACACTTTACTTAACTTACAAGGTCGGGCTGCACAATATTGGAAAAATCTGACATTGCAATATTGTTTTTCTGAGATATATATTGCGATACGAATAAAATTTCTATTTGGAAAAATTTTGAATTATATTGATTGGGGTGATTTTGTAAGGGTTTTGAATCATGTATAATAATAATATACAAATTGCAAGCAAGAATAATTATAATAGAGCAAAGAAACGTCCGGAGAGTCAAACAGTATTTGGGTACAGAAATTGAATAATGAAATGTAAAATAAAACTGTACAGTCTGCATTGTAGTAATTCAGTAAAATTATTCTTCATTAAAGTTACACATGTACATTTGTGTATCCGAATGCTTTAAACTCTCTTGAAATGCCTTTAAAACGTTTTAAAGACCAAATGCAGCCATACGTACTTCTGGCTACATAATTCGCGATCTCCAGAAATGTATATAGGGCTACGTTTTCAGAATGAGCCTATGTTGCATATTTACATAATCTATTATTATCACTTAAGATACAGATCAGAGCAAGCTAGTTTCCACTATTTAATAGATTTTTTTTTGTTAGATTCCTACAAAATATCAAACTGTTAATAGAATGACTGAAATGGCATCTTTTTTGCAACGTCTAAAAAAAGCCAGTCTTCATTATTTGACAATCTTCCCTTTGAACATAATTTATTTATGTATGCATCTAGTATTAATTTCTCATTTGCAAAAAATCTGGTAGAGGCACGTTTTCCAATAACCCTGCATAAAAATGAAGAGATTTCTAGTAGAAGTGAAATATATGAATTGTTCTTCAAGACTGGACAGTAAGAGCTGTCATGCTGATGCTTTCCACAGTCAGTGTTAGTAACATAATGCTCTCAAGAATGGAGAAAGCACAAAACCAGAACCTGCACAGCTCGAGAGAGAGAGAGAGAGAGAGAGAGAGAGAGAGAGAGAGAGAGAGAGAGAGAGAGAGAAAGAGAGAGAGAGAGTAAATGCATTGGTAAGAATAGAAATGGTCTTGCTGTCCCAGAGAGCTTGCTGGATCGATCCACCCCAGAGGATAAGCAGCCAACCTGCAGTGTTTCAGATAATAAGTCCCCATCAGCTGAAATCAAACACTGAAACACTGAACAAGAGATGCACTCAGGACTTCAGGAGACTCGGAGCGCCACACTCAGCTCATCCTGGGCTCGTATTACAGCAGCTGAAGATTTAGACACATTAAGATTGCTACATCTTTGTTTTGTTGGTGTTGTGTGTGTTGTTTGCTTGCATTGTCACGTTTCTTGAAAATGCTTCATTGGTTTTAAGAAGCCTGTGGTGATATTTCAAACAAAAGTTCACTGAATAGCTCTGTGGCATTCAAAACCATTCAACCATGGCATCACATACGGTTTATTATTTTATTAATTTTATTTAATTTTATTTAATTAATCTATCTATCTATCTATCTATCTATCTATCTATCTATCTATCTATCGCTTTCACAGCACAGGTAAAACAAACAGCCAAATATATCAAAACACAGAAAGTTTTGCTGCACCTACAAACGTCTTTTATTTCCTTCAGTTCAATGCAATCCTTTTAACAACATTATCAGATCAATGTTTTCCAGAAACACCAGGGCTTAAACTTTTGAGGGCATGCCGAGGGCAACAGGTACACAGCAAATCTGTGTTGGGATATGAGAAAATCCTCTGGAACAACAACAAAAAAAACTGCCTCAAAGAATGAATCCACAAGCAGAACCTGCTGAAGGAAAAAGAGTCTCTGTTCTGGCAAGAAGACGGACAAGCCATTAACCTTCAAGTCATTAAGGTCTCAGAACAGAAACAGTCCCGAACAGACCAAGATGATGTATCACAGCTGGAGGTGCGAGCAGAAGTTAAGAGGATTCATTTGGAAACACAGAGACGGAGAGTTTGAGGAGATTGCTGACAAGCTGAAGACAGCTCGAGTTGTTTATAAGGGAACCTGAATGGAGATGGCTACATGGTCAGGAGGATATAAATGTAAATTGAGTCCCAGGGGTTGAAATCAGGAGAATGGTCTGGTGAATGAATGGACTGGCTAAGTAGCCCTTCGGGGCATGAAATAATTAGTTAATGAGAATAAACATAATATTGCTATGCTGGGAGGTAATGGAGAGAAGAAACCAGAAGAAGTATCATTAATAGGGCAAAGCAGAGTTCTGTCATTTCATGGCAGAAAACTACACTAAAACATGATGTGACAAACAATGTACTGATCGAGTGAGCAGTTAATTACTAGTAATTACTACTGGCATTTCATTGGTACCCGTTACTTGTTAAAAAAACAAGTGGTAACACTTTAGTTTAAGTAACAATTCACACTGTTTACTACTGGTCTTTTATTAAGATAACAACTGTGTATTAGCAGAAAAATATGATCTTCTATATCCCTAATGCCTATATCCAATACTACCTTAATAATATCAATACACAGCTTATTAGTAGTTTATTGAGCTACAAAGTCTTAGTTATTGGTTTGTTAATAGTGTGAATTTTACTCTAAAATAAAGTTTGACTAAAAAAAATAATTTAAAAAGGGTAATTTCTGAGGCTACATATTGATTGGAGACAGAATCTAAAAAAGGCCCTAATGGTATAGTTTCCACAAGCTTGCATTTTGAACTCTCTTTTCAAAGGTTTGCATTTTCAGGCCCTAATATTTATTTATTTATTTATTTATTTATTTATTTATTTATTTATTTATTTATTTATTTATTTATCTATCAATCAAAGTATCAATTTGGCATTGATGTCACAAACAAACAATATGCAACCCTAGTACTTAGCCATTGGGTTGTATTTTCCGATGAATTACATGGGAAAATAAATTACAGTGAGTTTCACTAACATAATGGCAAGCCAAAAGATGAGAAAAATGGTGTAAAACAAGGATAAACAATGGCAATGCTTTTATAAGACAAGCAATTCATCAACCAATGTATGATTTACTGACAATGAGAAATCACTGTTCCATCCACTGTTCCAAAACTCTCAGACCAACAGGCCAAGCTTGTTACTGAACCCTGTGACAAGCGCAGCAATGGTAGATGTTGAGGCCAGTCCACAAGCTCTGTATCACTTCTAAAGCTGACTGAGTGAAACTATCTTTAAGCTGTGGTGATAGCGGATGGCTTATTGTGGAAATGCTTAGTGTCTGAGCCGATCTGGCTTTTTCACCTGCTCGAGGTCTTGCCTGAATGTCTTAGGAATCTGTTTAGCTCGACGAGCATGTTTAAGGCGGCAGAATCCATCCAGGGTGCTAGAGTTTGGAAATCCAATTCCACCTTCCTTTGAACCAATTTCCTAGCTTGAATCAGTTTTGCCACTTTGGCTGAAAAGGTTACAGACAGAGCATGAGGGTGTTTTTCTTACTCTGATAGCTAACATGGAATCAATCGCAGATTCGCTTTTTTTTTGCAAGAGCTCAAAGTATTTTTTATTTGTATAAGGCCCGGGTTCAAGCTCTAGTCAGTGCTTTCTCATTCATACAATACACAGAATGCACCTGAATTGTGTTTTGTTCAAATATTTATACTGTAAATGTGCACTGTAAAAAAAATTATAGGTTGAACACAATTGATTTGTGTTGAGAAAACATGAAGAAATTAAGTTAACTTATTCGTTTTTACAAATTTAAGTGGATTGAACATACACAATTAAGTTGTCCCCTAAAAAACTTTGTTGTTTCAGCTCATTTTAAATAAGTTTTTTTGAGTGTGGACCTGCATTGCGTATACATAATCTTCTAACACCTGGCAACCGCAAGCATGAAACTTGTAGCAGAAGCCTGTGAAATGCATTTTCTTTCTGTTTCAACAAAAAATGAAGTGAGATTTAAGTTTTTTTTCAATTTGTATATGTCTTGGGTTCAAGTTCTAGTTAGTGCTTTCTCGTGCATACGATACACAGAATGCAATGAAATTGTGATTTTTTTATTTATTTACACTTTAAATGTGAACCTGCATCGCATATATATCATCTCTGTAATAAAAATGTATGTGGAGAGACAACTAAGTCATTCATATGCTGATTTCCCCAGAGTTTAAACACTTAAAAAAGTTTCAAGTAAATAAAGATGCTCTTTTGCAACTGTCAAAACTAAACAAAATTCAAAACAGTTAAATTCCTAATAGTAATTTATTCAGCGTAATTGTTAGCTTGCACATAATGCAACGATTAAGTGAAAACTCAGAAAACAGAAAAGCACTTAAAAAAAAGCAATTTAATCACTTAACACCTGGCAACCACAATTATGAAACTTTTTGTTTCAACAAAAATAAAGTGAGATTTAAGTTTTTTTGTTCTATTTGTATATGTCTCTGGTTCAAGTTCTAGTCAGTGCTTTCTCATGCATACGGTACACAGAATGCACTGAAATTGTGAAGCAAGCAGAAGCTTGTGAAATGCATTTACTTTCTGTTTCAACAAAAATAAAGTGAGATTTAAGTTTTTGTTGTTCTATTTGTATATATCTCGGGTTCAAGTTCTAGTCAGTGCTTTCTCATGCATACGATACACAGAATTTTTAAGTAACCATTTTTTTTTAACCAGAGTCTAAACACTTAAAAGAGTTTAAAGTAAATAAAGATGCTCTCTATCTACATCTATTATGAATTATCTATTATGAAACTGACACAGCAAAAAACTAAATTTAAAACAGTTCAATTCCTATTAGAAATTAATTCAGCGTACTAGGTTGTTTGCAAAAAATGTAAACAATAAGTGAAACACGAGCAGAATTTTTTTTGTTTTGTAACAAAAGCTCTGACTGGGGGATTTAAGCTCTTAACATCTGGAAACCGCAAGCATGAAACTTGTACAGCGGTGTATAATGCATTGTCTTACTGTTTCAACAAAAAAAAAAGAGATTTAGTTTTTTCTCTTTGTACTTGTGTTCAAGTTCTAGTCAGTGTTTTTTTTTTTTTTTTCATTCACACAATGCACAGAATGCACTGACATTGTGACTTTTAAGATTTATAGTACAATACAGTAAATGTGGACCTGTGCTGCATAAATATCATCCCTGTAATTCCACTCGACATGTGACAGGTAGTTAATCTGCATATTTTAAAGTGGGGGCTGTTACTATAACAGCAGGGAAAACACTCAAATGCAGGCAGGGCAGAGGAAAGTTAATCATGCAATTACAGAAACGCATATGGAAAATGTCTGTATGGCCAGAGGTTGAAAAATACCTAGTAGATTATTCAAGACACTAGGGATAAAATTTTTGAAAATCCCTTTTAATGCTCAAATGGCATCTGGAGACCTGCTTAAGAGGTTTTGTTAGGCTTGTTTGGGAATGTGTGTGTGTGTGTGTGTGCGTGTGTGTGTCTGTGTGCGTGTGTGTGTGTGTGTGTGCGTGTGTGTGTGTGTGTGTGTGTGTGCAGCAGAATGGTAATACAATTTAACAATATGGGATCAAATGGTTTAGGCAGATTTGCACCATAATGATGAAGTGTATATAATGTTGTTAGTCTTAAAATGCTCTCTCCTATTAAATATGTATGCAGAGACAGCTTAGTCATTCATATGCTGATTTCCACAGAGTTTAAAGGCTTTAGAAAAAAGTTTAAAGTAAATAAAAGAAATATTTAAATGAATAAAAAAATATACACTGTATTTTCCACAAGTAACACTATGTATTTTATGTTAATATTTTTATATAATATTATATTATATTATATTATATTATATTATATTATATTATATTACCACAATGCACAATATTATATATTAAACACAATGCAATAGTGTTGTTCAAAAAACAAATCAGACATTTGGAATTCAAACTGATTTGCCAAGTCATTCTCGAAAAAAATGCAGACACAGTATTTACCACAGTGTGTGCCAAAAAGAACACGAAGCAATATTAATGTAACATGTAAGCACATTCATAGTTTTAAAGTAGGCTATTTTTATCATGAAAAATAAACTATTACTTACTCAAACTCCTCCTAGACTGGTTATACTTAAATTAAAGTAATAAAAAATGATCAATCGATTATTAAGCAGTTATAAAAGTAATAAACAATTGTCACAATTGTGCTTTTATTTTTCTAAAATAATACTAACAAATAATAAAAAAAATCATCATCATAATCTTTGGGAAAAAAATATATATATGTTTTTGTTTTGTTAAATTGTAATTGCAATAAGTATTGCCATTTAGGAAAATTGCATTCCATCAGAATGATTATGCTATCTAATGTAAATACAAACACACAGACTTGGTTTATTTGACTTCATCAAACCCACTGATTGACTGTAGTCTATTTATCATATAAATGATAAACAGACATGGAAAAAAAAATTGTTGCCCCCTTCGATTCTGTCCTGGCCATTTTTATTAGTTTGCCTTTTTTAACGTACTGCTAAACCACAACTCAAAAGCAATATCTGATTTCCTATAGCTTACTTTCAGTTATTTTTTAATTAATAGTGAAATGTTTCAGTTTTAATTTATTTCACTGACCCCTGTACAAAATTCTTGTCCGAGTCTGTACATATATCTCTGTTCTACATTATGAAACTAGCTAAACAAAACACAACATTTAAAACAATTATATTCCTAATAGTAATTCATTCAGCATGCTTGTTTGTTTACATAGAATGCAAAGATTAAGTGAAACAACAAGCATAAAATGGCAGAGCAGAATAGCTCTGACTGGGGGATTTACGCTCTTAACATCTGGCAACTGCAAGCATGAATCTTGCAGCAGTAGCTTTTACAGCAGTGTACAATGAATAGTCTTACTATTTCATCAAGTGATTTTTTTTTTTCTACTACACTACAGACAATATAGTATTGTGACATTGTAACAAAAATACTTTGTCTGGTAAGATAAAAAATAATACCACGCTTCTTAATTTGTGCATGCAAATTAGTAAACAGTAGGCAAGCAAAATCACTGCAAATTCTGTATTCAAGCGATTGCACCAATGTTGTAAATGGAGACTTTTTTTTCTTCAAACATTGCATGCATGTGCTCATTTTTACTGCTGGATTTCAGATCGCTGATTTTATTTACCCATTTGCATCTGTTTTATAGCCATTTCATTTCCCTGCTAAAGGTGCACACAGTTAACTGGCAATAAGGAAATAACAGCGGAAAGTCATCCATCCACACCAGAATTGTATTGCTCATGTCCTCCTCAAGACTCTCATCCAGCAGCCGGCTGTATTTACAAATACAAACATCTGTGTGGAAGCGAGTGTGATTTAAACAGCTGTCTGGATAGTCCGGGAAGTGGCCTTGGGAGACAAACTCATGTGCTGCTATACACATTATTTACATGAGGGAGACAAATCACATAGAAATGCTTTAAAATCAAACAAAACTTAGAATTGATCTGGACAAAAAATGTTGTAATGTCTTAGCTAAATTACGTTATGCTTAATAAGCTTAATTACTTAGCTTAATTAATTAATGACTAAGCTTAATTACTAAGCTTAAACTATCTTCTGTACCTGTTCATTGGGTCCAAAGTAAGCAAAATAGTTTTATTTTATTTTATTTTATTTTATTTTATTTTATTTTATTTTATTTTATTTTATTTTATTTTGTTTTGTTTTGTTTTGTTTTGTTTTATTTTTGTTTTTATTTTATCCAGGGGAAGTCCAGCAGATAATAGAAAGACTAATAACAAGACTACATGTTGTTTGTGTATTATATTTTTTTTAAAATAAGAAATATGTTTTTTTAAATTTTATTATTTACTATTTATAATTCTTTTTTTTTTTTACTTTGTTCTGTGCAAAGACATGTACAAAATAAATATAAAATAAAATTAATCTGGAAGGGAAGTATTAATGACTGCGCTTAATAAATTATTAAATATTTTATTTTAATGACTAAGCTTAATTAAAATTTTTAAACAAAGTTCCTTAAGACCAAAGTAAGCGCAATATTTATTTTTTAATGCAATTTAAAATTTATTTTCTTTTAAATGTCTCTTTTTAATAAACTTTCATTTTTATTTATTTTAGCTGTTTTTTATTATTTTTTTATGCAGGAAATCATAATCATTCATTCATTCATTTTCTTTTCGGCTTAGTCCCTTTATTAATCCGGGGTCGCCACAGCGGGATGAACCGCCAACTTATCCAGCATATGTTTTATGCAGCGGATGCCCTTCCAGCTGCAACCCATCACTGGGAAACATTCATACACACTCATTCACACACATACATACACTACGGACAATTTTAGCTTACCCAATTCACCTATACCGCATGTCTTTGGACTTGTGGGGGAAACCGGAGCACCCGGAGGAAACCCACGCGAACACGGGGAGAACATGCAAACTCCACACAGAAATGCCAACTGACCCAGCCGAGGCTCGAACCAGCGACCTTCTTGCTGTGAGACGAACGTGCTACCCACTGCGCCACCGCGTCACCCCCGGAAATCATAATAATTAAATAAAAAAACTTATTGATCTGGACAGGATGGTGTAATGACTAAGCTTAAATAATTAAATAGGTACTAAGCGTAATTATTAAGCTTAAACAATCTTTTGTACCATGTTCGGCAAGACTAAAGTAAGCACAATATATTTTATTTTATTTCATTGCAGGTAAGTTGTTCATCCAAAGGAATGTGAGAGTCTCAACAATTGGGAGGAAAATTATACATTCTTTGAGACCAAAATAAGAACTTTTGTACCTCAACGCTACACACAAAGCACAACTCATCACACTTGGACAAGCGTACAGCGACGTGGAGCTCTACTCGACAGCAGGATTTGGAAAACCCATAAAGAATAAATAAAACTAACAATGTCTAAGCAAACAATGGGAAAAAAAAATCCTGTAAGGAAAGCGTTCTGCTATCTGCAGGGCCATTCATCTTCCAACAGAGTGATGGCGCAAAACATTGGACAAAAGCTACAGTGGTGTGGCTTCAGACCAGCAAAAGTGTGCTTTGGTCCAACTCAACGTGTGTGAAATGACTCAAAAACTGCTGCTCAAGAACCGTCTTCATCCAACCTGATGGCAGCTGAGCAGTTCTGCCAAAAGAAATGGGTGAAAAATATTAATGCCAAGATGCACAGCACTGGAAAGAGACTAACTGAACGAAGCTGCCAAGAGTTTATAGGGAGAAAAGGAATAATGAAGAAGAGAAGATAATTCATATTCTTCATATACAACCCAGGCTTGTTGAAAATATGTGCCTCAACCTACATATTTGCAAAATGTAAAATACACAAAAAAATTATATTTGCTGTTTGTTCAAACTAATTATTTAAAATGAACTGAAACAACACATTTTTTTTGTGACAACTTAATTCCTTTATGTTCAATGCACTTAAATTTGTAAAATATAATACGTTAACTTAACTTCTAAATCAATTGTGTGGAACCCAGCATTTTTAATAGTATCTCAGCATTTTTTTTTACAGTTTTAGTTGCTCTGGGTGCGTTTTGTTACATGCTTTAGATGACAAATCCACTAGAGGGCGCTGACTTCAGATTTGCAAATCTGAAAATATGTTAATTAGGGTACATTTTGAACATTTCAGATACACAGGCTTTTAAAAATGTATACTCTTCACAGTTCAACCATCAAGTATTAAAATAAAACTGATTAGAATTAACAAATTACTTTAAGCAAACTATGAATAACCACGACCAACAACAACCACTGGAAACAAGTCTTTCCACTGCAAAATTATGGACGTGTTGAATGTTATTGTACTGCAGGAAATAAAACCAAATTTAAAAAAAAAATGAGGAAGAACAAAACACTCAAAAGAACTTTGGCCACAGATGTGCTTGTGATACTAATGTCACATTAAAATACAAAGCGTGACATAATTTTCCTTTCCACGATAGAGCATCAACATATTACACAAAGCCAAAGTCTGAGCCAAGGACACCTCTCATTCAGTCCATATGGATTATTTGTTGATCAACCTTATTATCTGAAGCAAGCTGTTTTAGTTCTTTTGAATGAAAGTCCCCCAAACTAGTAAAGTATAACCCATAACTTAAAAGCCACTCATCCTAGCTTTAATAAATAAATAAATAAATAAATAAATAAATAAATGAAATAAAAATGAATGTGTGTGTTTTACTCCAGGCATGTATAGTCATTTAGAGGCATCTGGATCAAACATGACCACTGATGCCCTGCATTAGGTGTGATTTACTTTACATAGGTCATTCAATTTCAGAGCTTTTTTTTTAACCCATTAAAGCATTGATCATCTTGCCAGCTGAGCAGTTAGATAGTTTTAACATGGGGAATTATACATTTTGAATAAAGTTTAAAGCCTATTGTTACGACCCCATATGTCTAGGGGATTAGGGTCGTACATTTAAGATTAAAAAGTATGAAAAGGTGGGGGGGAAGAAATAAAAAAAAAACTCTGTGAAAAGAAATGAGCGTCAGAAGACAGATATAATGCCAAACAAGTGTATTTATTTACAAGTGCAAGTAGTAAAGTCCTGAAGGAGAACTAATTACAATATATACACACACACACACACGAGTAAGGATTCAATTGTAACAAACTAGAAAGACTGGCTATGGGTGCGCCTAAATCAAAGAACTAAACAAAACCAAAACCTGTCTAATCTAGAACCAAAATATAACCTTCTAAACTCAATTATTACACACAAGTATAAAGAAACAAAAATCTTCAACGTCAGTGACGTCTTAACTAAACTATACTCAACTCAGTTACTTAACATAAATACATAGATGGGCACACACCCGCTTACCTAATGTATTTAAACAAATCAAAACCTACGTGTTGCACAATGTATGTCACGTGACGAACTTACCTACCAGTCTGTCACAAAGGGAACACGTCACAGGTAAGCACTCACGAGATGAAACAGATACAAGCACAAACACGGGGGTAAACAAACTGATTATATGTAATCAAATATCAAAACAAAACTAAACACAGATCAATCAAAGAGTAACAAAATCAAATCAAAACACAACGAACACATCAAAAATCAAAGACACAAAAGACTCTCTGTCAAAACATGTGTCAATTGCTTGACCATGTGAGAGCATAACAAACTGACTGTGTGTGAGCCAGTAGCAAGCAAACAAACAAACAAACAAACAAACAAACAAACAAACAAACAAACAAACGTGTCAGCGAGGATCAGCGACCAACTGACTACGGCAAAGTCAGAGACCAACTGAACCCTGAACCATGTAACTTCCGGGTATTTAAACTGTGAGGGATAGACGCTGATTGGAGAACCAGGAACACGTGAATATCCAATCCCGAAGCGGAAATATCCTGATAGTTGGTCGAAACACATGGGCGGATAGACACAGAAAAAGGGGAGGGAACACATAAACTGCGGGTGGAAGAGAAACTGAATGAATATCCACCGATTTAATAGTCAAAACGTTCCCGGAACGTAACACCTATACCCACATGGAGAACGTTCTTTGAAGACCATGCTTGAGTTGTAAAGCTGAATTCATAAAACGTCCTAATTTTAGTACTGTTTTGTATGCCTGATAGTTCTCATAGTGATTTTTTGCTTCATACATCCACATTTGCCATTATTATTATTATTATTATTATTATTATTATTATTATTATTATTAT